>CADDXX010000064.1:880885-913951 GCA_902810485.1 Alauda arvensis | reverse complement strand
CTGAGGTGACTAGGAGCTGAGAAGTGCTAATTTTAACCAAAAAGGACACGAGAAACGTCTTTTTATACTTCAGCCTAGTGTACACGGAAGGAAGTGCATGCCGCAGAAGTAAGGAGGCTTTTGCTGCAATTAACAGGTTGCTGGCTATGCACACGTCGGTATTTGCAAGATTAGATCTGAATTCCTTGGGACACGGTTATATTCATGTTTAACAATGTTGATTTTGTACGGCGGGCACTGCACTGTACATTGTTTTGACCAGCTTGTGCTAAACACCCACCAGCAGGACTGGAGTTTCTTGGTCCTGGGGCAGTGAGTATTTTAAAGAATAATACTTAACTCAGTCCTTTATGAGAGTCACACAGGCTGCCTCACATGAAGGTTGACATTGTGCCTACTTTAAACATGGTGCAGTAACAAAGCAACTTCTATGAAACTGGCCAGCCCAGAGCTGGCATAAGCAGGATTATCATCTGTGTTTTGCCCAAACAAACTCCAGGCACATTTCACCAAAATACCTTGACTAGCCACAAAAATGATTACAGATATGATTTATAATATTTGTTGTTGAATTTGRAAGAAAGGAAAATGCTTTTCATTTGCTAAAAGTGAACGGTTTAAGAGCCCTTTTTTGTACAATGAAATTACATCTAGCACAGAAATGGCAAGAGGTCCTTCAACATTTACCAGCACTTGGAACACCACTAACAGYCTCACTGGAAAATTTTTTTTTAAACTGAAAAGTGGTTAATAACTAGCTTGAAAAATTAAAGTTTTCTTAGAAAATAAAAAATGTCTCAAGACTTGAAGGACTGCACTAATTTTTTTTGTAAATCAGCTAAGAACAYCTCCCCTGATATTCCATATTGTTGTGCTAAATGCTAAAATTCAGAACTGTTACATTAAACATATGTAATAAGATTGCCTTGCCTTCTGAAAGCAGGAGGAATGCAGGCAGAAAGCCCCACAGGAATTCAGTTATTTCATCTAAACTGCACTRCATGAGGACATATTTTACACTTTATGAAAAGTAAAATTATTTCTATTTCTCTACAGCAAAACCAGAATCACATGCACAAAGGCTGTTATGACTTCAGGGGTGACCATTTAAAGGCTATAGTAGAGAGAGAGTGCTGTTTCCCAAGATTATGACATTTTTCTTGTATTTCTTAGTGTCTGATTTCACTACTGCTGGCATAGGCTCAGCCCCCACATAAGGATTTTTTTTTGCGTAAGTTAAATGCTTTTTGCACAGAACAGTATCAGCCCCAGCACTTCCCAAACACAAGCCATTTTTCAGCAGGTCTAAAATTATCTTGAAGTTGCAGCTGGAACCCTTCACCTCRGTGAGTTTTTCTATAGCTTTCCGGATGTTAACTCTACCCAAACCACAGCCTGTCATTAGGATCACCAGGATTCCAGTCTGGGTGGAAACTGTGGTGGCAGCATGAAAAACCACACCGAAGTGCAGAGACTTTGGGAAGACATCAGCTTTCACGAATACCTCGAAAGTGGTATCARTAACAGCTAGTGAAAAATCTGCTTGCAGCAAAGCAATCTGGTAGCTAATCTTGCGATGGCTTGCTCAGGAATGCATGGTTTATTATTAAAGTAATCTTTTAAGATTTTATTGGAATGTGCTTCCACAGAGATGTTTTTGCCTTTGTGTGCTTTACTATGTGTGTGTCATCTTGCCCATAATTAAACTTTTCACTGACAGACCTGGGACTTTTTTTTCCTTAAACCTCCCACTTTGGAATTTCATTTGAACTTTAAATGCTTCCTTGGAATTTGCCATAAGGTAAACTGTCTGCTCCCATACACTTTCCTGCACTGCTACGGATGTTGCAGACACAATAAATGACTGAATGCAAGAGAACTTGCAAACTTGTGTGTTACAGTTAAAAAAAGGCTGACAGATATGAAGTAGTTGTTCAGATGCTCATGTTATCCCTAGAGTATTCTCACTTTGGAATATGTGGGGAAAAATTAATGGAAAACTGCCCTAAAAAGTACATTTTCAGTGAAGCTTCACTGCTGACAACTGGAAAAGGTGAAGTATGACAAAGGAAACATGAAGGAAGAATTTGTACTTCAGCCTTTGGACTTCTCAGCCAAGTTTCTCATGTGACTTGGACTTGCTGGCCACTTCTTTTTATAAATTCAGTTAAAGATAAAGTCCACAGAATATCTGAAGCAAAAAGCATMCTTGTTGTTTAAAAATCTGAAATTACAATCTATAGTTCATTTTTGTATAACTCTGGGCATATCTCCAGGAAATGCACATTGATAACCTCAGTACCCAAATGCTTGTTCATCAAAAGAACTCAAACTTGCCTTGAAAATATTTTATCCTGGAATCAAGGATARACTCGAGTAATTATTTAATTGAAGGCTTGCTTCTTGAGGCCGAAATCTGGGTGTTTCAGACTCAGACTGCCACAAGGATTCAAACTGGTAATATGTTCAGCAATTCAGAAGTGATTGAGTTGGAGAAGTGTGAGAGCTGTTGAGACTCAAATGAGGTAAAACTACTCTTAGTATATGCCTTAACCACTGAGGTGAACCCAATTATTTTAGACTGCTTTCAGTGATGTTTGCTGACAGGTGAAGCTAACAGCTCGCTCAGCTGATGACTGCTAATGTGAGGCTGAGAGTGGATAATTTCTAGCGCTAGTTTACTGTCTGAATTGCTTCAGGCAGGAATACTTGAGGAGGAGATGGTGAATTTTAGGACTAGAAGGCCTTGCCAGTGCTGCAGCCCTCCAGCTCTTCCAAAACAAGAGACACATTGAGTTGTTCAGCAGTTTTTTCCACATCCTCTCATCTGCTGCAGCCATGTTTTTCTGTAAAAACATGAATTTGTCCAAGCAGAAAATACATTGSGAGGCAATACTATCTCATTTGAAAGAGTGCATTACCCCGACCCAGGTTAGACAAATAAACACMGTATTTTGTTTGGCAGCCATCAAGATCAAGAAAGGCCAGTACCTAAGCCACGTTCCCTGACTGTGAGGCTACTCTGTAAACAGTGGGAGGTGACTCCTTTCTCTCTTGACAAAACATGGCCAGAATCTGTGGCCTGGTTGAAGTACGTGTGCACGTACATTCCTGCATTCAGGAGGGATCTTGGCCATGGTGTGCTTCTTCCCTGGAGAGGTGTTGTATCCAGAAGAGAGGGAGAATTCCAGACCGTTCTTCTTGGCAGTGTTTCCCTCTGGCTGGCTGCAGCTCCTTCTGTTTTCGTGTATTACATATTCTGGCTCTGTTTTTTGAGTCCACAGCTGGTGCTTGACTTTTGGGCTTCATAATATTTAGCATCCAAACATGTGAGCCTATTTTGGGGTCTGGCACATTATTCCTAACCTGGTAAATGGAGTTTGACAGTTGACTTTCTTGGCTGTGTTTGCAAATTATGGTTAAAATGCCTTGATTTTTAATCATCTAGATAGTTTCACAAGCCACTCTTACAAACTTACTCCTTTCAGTTAACTGAAACCTGTCTTTGGTGATTCCCTGTTTGTATGCATCAGTGTGAAAACTTGTCCTCAACCCTTGTGATTTGTAAAACAAAATTGCATCAACTAGTCATTATAAACAATTTAGATCTAAGCAAATCTAGAAAAATGTATTAAAATCCACAGGTCTTATTTGATGTAAGATAATTGGATGTAGACATCTGAAAGGTKTCAGCCTAATCTACATGAGACTGTGACATTATTTTTGTATTTAGCTCATAAATAGTCAMGGCCAGGAAACAACGCTGCTGGGATCAGTCATCCAAAAGAAGAAACACACATGATTATTTCTTTTATTGTTTATACAGAACCTACTTTGGTTACAGCTTTTCTGTGTTCATGTACTTTCAGAAATCTTCCTCAAATGKTGTTTACTATGTAGGTTATTTCACCCTGATTCAGTCAGTGCATCCTCGAGTAGCAYGCTACTCTGAGAGGCAAACCCTGGTATATTTCTGCAAGAATACTCAAAAAGTAGCATAAATACTTTCAAAAATGTTTTTGGAAGAAAATATGTAGTGCAGACCTTTGGACCTATATGATTTAAACAGTTTTTGTATCTGCTCATCTTCTTTCTCTTGGTACATGTACCATTCTCCTCTAAGTAACATGTAACATWGTGAAATATATTTTTTGTGAACCTCTCAACACAGAACATAACATGTCTATTATGTATTCACAAAACGCTTTGCAAGTAAAGTGCTTTTATTAGCTGAGGTTAAACAGAGTGGAGTGCAGAGATGTAGTTTATGCTACAGGGGAACTTCACATTCAAAATAGAATTATTATCAAGATATTCTATAAAAAAGTACTGAAATTAATCTGCTTGAGCAAAGGCTTTCACTTGTTTGCCAGCACTGCCCAGGCTAAAATTTATTCTATATTTTTAATCCCATTTAACTTCCTCAAGGTAGTAACAGAGGTGATAAATTCTATAAAATTGATAAGATATTTATGGTATTTAGATGTTAGTCATGTGATATGTTGTCTATGGAGAGGAATCAATCTTCTTTGTGTGCTTTACTTTTCATTAAGCTTTTCTTCTCACTTTATTTGTTTCTCAGCATTCCTTAGAGCTATCTCTGCACTGTTCACATAAGGCAGTATATATTACYTTTGCTTGTTGCATGGTTCTTGTTTTCTCTAAGTCTCTGGAACTATGTCTTCAGTCCATTTGTCCTTGATTGTCCTAGGATTGTCCATTTGTCCTTGATCTCAATTTTCTAGAGTAGCTTCTTCTTAATAACCTTACTAGTTGTCAACTCCTATTTTAGGATCTTCCTTTTCTACCTTGTAAATAGCACATAATGTGGCATACAGCAAACTGCTGCCTCTTCCTTTTTTGYTCTTTTTTAGTTTGTCAGTCTCTGGCATCAGCTCATCAAATGTGAGCTTTTTGCCAGTGTTTGTGAGCTGACACATCTCCAATTCAAGAAGAGGAACACATTTGGGGACCATCTAAACTKACCCATCCCTTCCATTCTATGGGTCTTTTCATTTATCCTAACTTTGCAAAGTTTGGCTAATARTATTTTGTTCAGGTTGACTCATCCTTACTGCCATCTAAAATTGTTTGTGTTTCATGCGGGGTTAATATTTTTGGTTTTAGTGAACAGAAATGGACACAGAGGATCATTATGCAAACTCATATTACATGTTTCTAATCTACACAAGAAAATGGAGGCTCAGCTTTTGGTGCTTTGCCTCTGAGAGAAAAACAATTGTTTTAGCTGTTGAAAGCCTGAACTGGCCTCTTATGACTACAGGGTAGTGAGCTTTAACAGACTATGACTCCAGTTTAATCTGAAATGTTTTTATCTTAGACAACTAAGGTCTTGGCGTTTTGATACTTAGTTTGTGGTCCTGACCACATCAATTTGTCTTTGCCTTACTCAGACTTGCAGGAAAGTTAGGGCAAAGCCATTTACTAATTTCAAACTAAATAACGTTTGTAGGGTACTTGTAAGATCAGCATTAGGATATGACTCTTACTTCTTGGACTTTGCTCATTCCTGTCAACTTCCTGTTWGCAAAATTTTTTCTTCTAAAAAGCATTCTCTTGCTGTTTTTCAGTTTGATATTTTTGCAATTCAAATTAGAGTTTGTGCCTCCTTTTGTCATAACTGATATAAAAAGTGTTGAGAAATGTTCACAATGTCATAAGATGATGATGATTTGAAAAACCTGAGAACATTCAAATCTTATTGCCTCTCCCCAGCTTAGCATTCCAAGCAGTCTGGAAGATAAGAACATGCTGTCATTACTAGAAGACAGATGGTTTGCAAAATGGATTCAGGATTTTCCTAATAAATGCAGATGACTAGGTCATTACTCTATGAAAGAAATTTGGATTTTGATAGTGTAAAATATTARAGAAACAGATTCATTTACTTAAATCTAACTATAAAAAATGTATGAGTTAATTACAGCTTGCTTCTTCTTGGGAAAATGATTGCTGCATATACTCTAGCTCATGCTGAGGAATTGACACTATGGGGCATAAACTACCATATCAATGATCTCTCTACAGTGCATGGCATTAATTACTCAAAATACTTTGTTTTCTATTAAATTGGCCTTAAGGTAAAAATCATGACAGACTTAGTTTTTTGTAGTAATAGAATTACACACACAATTTCTGACTAGAAGCYTCACTTTCCTTAACCTGTTTCCCATACTCACTTCAATCAGAGCAGAGGTTATTTTTTTTAAGAGAGGGCATCTATCCAAGTTCTGTTGCATCCCATCATTTGGCAGTATATAAAGTGATTTGCCAATACCAGAGGCCCTCTTTTTCCTTTGGTCTCATTTATCTAAAATACAAATTACTGAAATATCCCAGGAACAATACCTATGTTATGAGTGTTTGGTAAAAATGTGTCTTTCTTGTCTTTTAGATTTCTTTTAGGAATGTTCCTTTAAGAGTTACTATAGCAATGCAAACTGCTATTGAGACTGTAAACATTAATGATGACTTGGAAGTTGACACCCTGCAAAAACATTTCAGTCATTCTAAGTAAGACTTCAACAGCACTGCCATAATATGCAACCCCTACTGAGAACAGCAGGATTCTGAGTTTTTGAAGAAAATAGTCTATATACTAGACAGCAAAACTGCAATGAAGGAAAAAGAATACACTCTAATTTTGSAACAAACCAAAATTCCCATTTCAGCATATTCTGATGCCATATTCATTATGTTTTGGGAGGTCTGTCAAGCCATGTTTAAAGCAACATTTTCTTGCCAAGTCTAAGCTGGCTCTAAATCTCTCTGGAATGAAAATTCTGTTGCTGTTGTTGTGGCCTTTCTTTTGAAAATGCAGTAAAAATATGTGTTAGGTTACATGTGACCATGACTATAACTTATCATGTAGAAAGCACAGAAACAAATCAACCACCAACCCAACTAGATGCTCAYAGGATATTTTGAGAGGGCAAAATCCAAATTTGGGCTTCACTCCAAATCTGAGAGCTTTAAAATAGAAAAAGGAAAATCACAGGTTTGTGTCTTGAATACATTTTTCTGATTGTTTTTCACAAATGCAGTTGGCAAAGAAGGCTGAGGAATGCTGTTTTCAGTTCCTGCTTACAGGGAAGGACACCAGTATAAACTGTTGGCTATTTAATGTTCTCTAGCACACAGCCTCTAACTGAGTGAGAAGGCAAATAGTTTTAGGGTCTCATGACTATGCAGTTTGCTCTCCTGAATTAAACAGATTATTTGGATGTATTTTATGGCACAATTGGAAATTTTTTGACTAAAAATTGTCAGATCAAAAAGGCACTACCAAAGACAAATTCAAAAAATATTCCTCTCCCCAAGGCTTTGCTTTTGTCAAGACCAAAGGTGGTGGTGSTGAGCTGGAGCTTTCCTTCTCTCTTCCTGCGCCACACTGGAGTCTTTGTGGCTTTTGGTGTTTTGCACCATAGGTTGTAGGCTTGTTATGGGTTTTGGGAAGTATTTTGTGGTTTGTGGGGACACTTTTGGACTGAAGGACTCTTTTACATTGTTGTCTGTGGCTCTATGAGCTTGGACTTATGGTCCTCTCAAACACTGTGTTTCTGGAAACTGCTTCCTTTCACAACAGAGTTGATCTCAAGGGTGACCTGTTCCCCTGCTGAGGTTGCTACCTGTGGACCMTTGTAAATACAGCAGCCATTAATTTTTCTTGTGTTGCATTGCCCTTTTGCMAAACTTAATGGAGGGCTTTGCCACTTCAGCTTTGAGACTCCCCAAATCTGGAAGGTACAAACTATTCAGCCTTGGTTATGAGCTAGCAAATATGCAAATTCATATTTTAAATAACTTTTTTTTTAAATTTTAAAAATTCCTTTCTGAAGGGGACAAACCCATAATTTTTAAAAATTCAAATTCTGCATTTTAATAAATATAAACATTTTGTAGATACAAACTTGATTTCCAGTGATTTACACTGAGCCATCATCTTACACCAGACCATCTGAGCCAAGTASCAATAGCAAGAGTCTCTGTTCTCAAGATCTCACAAAGCCAACAGGCTTGTGAATCAGAGCACAGGAAATGATGAAGGGCACAAAGAGTTTGCTGCRACAGTACCCTACACAGAACTCACATTGTTTTAGTGATGGGACAAGTGTTTTTAATTCCATCTACAAGGATGGAATTTCTCCATAATTTGGAGAAACTTGATAAACAGAACTTGAAAACTCATAGCAAAGTAGCTTAGAGTCTACTGATAAAGCTKCCATAAGGAACATCTTTTAAGTATGTGGGTTGACAAGTGATAGTGCACAGTAATATTCCTAGTGGTTGTTAGAAGGGCCACTGTAGGAATGGCTCCATTACCTTGCTGACACAAACTTCTTCTTAAGCTGATTTTATTAGTCCCCATTTTGAACCTGTTAATCCTGTGCTGCATCTTCCCCCAGTGCCCATGAACACCTCACTGTGCACTGCTCCAAAAAAGTGACAACTGTTTACTGTAATGCCATCTTCATCCATCCCATGTTTTTACCTCCTCTTCCCAATCCTCTCCATGCCCTGAAGTTTCACAATGCATTCAAACAATCTGAATACAAGACATCACTAGCTCTTAGAAGTTATCCATCTACTTGCTACTTAAATCCAGAGAGACTATACTGTTCAGAGTGTCTGTTTGGAGCTTAGAGAACATCTTCCTTGTCAGTTTCCATGCTGATCATGTGTCACAGGTTATCTGTATTACTCTTAACAAAGAGCACCAGGAGAAAGAGAGGTTTATAAACAATTTTTTTACATTGCCATGTTTTGGGGTTTGGTTTTTCTTTTTGTTTTCTGTTGTTTGAGAACCCTTTTCCTGTTGTCTGGGAAAATGAATGTAGCCTTTATAGAAAAATAGTGATTTTTTTCACCCTAGGAAGATTCATTCAAGGTCAGCTTTGATAGAGCACAGCTGCATAAACTTGGATTGAACTGCTGTGAAAACAGCTGATAGATGTCTGGTCTAGGGCAGTTCTCAGCCTGGGAACTGTGTTCAGSATCAGACACCTGCTCTTGGTGCTCGCTGGAGATACACTGCAGTTGTGCTGGGCCAGCACAAACTCAGACAAAAGATCCTTCTTGAAAGCTGCCTGTCATTGCTGCTGTCAGCTGTGATGTTTGTATGCCAAATACTGTGACTGGTCTCAGTCTAACTCTGAATAGGTGCACCCCAAATTTCTATCAGAATTAGCCCTAGTCAGCTTAGCACCTCAGGAGGAGCTAAGGAGGACCATGATGACAGCATCACTCTTCCTCGTGAGTGGTGATGCACCTGCAGTTTGTGCTAAAGATCTAAGAGTATCTTCTCTGTAAATAATGCACATTTTGGTTGATACTTACAGAAGCRTGAATATGCAACATAACACAAAAATATGTTTCAAAGAGTATTGAAATATTTAAGTTTATTTGTTGCCTTCCTGCATGAGGTGAAAAAAGCACATCCAAGTTCAGTGCAGCAAAAATATCTTGGAACCCAATCACCAGCCTCTGAAAACAGGAGTATGTATCTGAAATGGAGACCTTAGAATGGAAATTGACAGGATTCCTACTCCATATATGCAGCAAAAAGTCCATAAGCATAATGAAGGGTAAGAGAGGGAAATGTGTTATCCAACTAGATTTCCAATTCACACAGCGGAACTGAGTCAGGAGCAGCCCATCTGTTCCCCCTCTGCTTGCTTCCTCTTTGGGTGTCAGCTTAGAAGAGCAAGGTCCTCCATTACATAGCAATTTTGCAGCTACCCTAGCCCATGYCAGAATTAAAGAGAAAAAAGGAATGAGGAGTACTGTGTGCTTCCGTTTACTACGTATACTTTCCAGTCTACAGTTTTGAGAGAAAYGTTTGCACTTCTCTACTGCTGTTCAACTCTTTAAAAGTCTTAACTTTTAAACTTTAACTTTTTTATTAAATTCTTTAATAATTAATTCCTCCAAGGGTACAAATTCTGGGGTCCCATGKCTTGTTTATATGGGGAAGTTGAAGTTCAGTGAGACTCTGTGCTGATTTTCTGCTAGATCAGTACATAGCTGTGATGAGTGATTTACTTGAATTCTTTTCAAAAGCAACACCAAGAAAATACTGCAATACCACAAAGTATTGTGAAATCATTAAACTGGCTATAATTGGGGTGAGGGGAGGCAGTGGGTAGGAGCAAGGAGGATTTTTTCCATTATTTCACTTATTGCACATCATTTCCATGTTCTCCAGCCATCTGATTTTGTTGAGGGACCAGAATTTGCTTTGTGGGACTTCACTGTCTGTTTCTCTGGTTTCTGGGCTCCCCATCCAGACCTTCTCAGCACACTTTCCTCCTTGGCCTATCCCTGTTTCTGGGTTCTGTGGATGGTATGTGCATGGCAGAATCTCTCTGTTGGGGAGCTGGAGGACCACCAGAACCTACCAAGTAAGATAACATACATGGGTTAGACTTTCACTGCCGCATAGCTACTGTCCAGGAGCTACATTCAATGTCTTCCTTGAATGTTTTCCTGCACCAGCAAGGACAGACCTCAGATTTTGGTTCAGGCTACTTAGATCCCACATTTAAATTTGCACTTTTATGAATGCAACTAGCCCTGGAAAGTGCAGAGTGACTCATGCACCACTTCCAGCACTGAGACTAAAGTTGGCTCATGGAGAAGTGAAAACTGAGCAAGATAATGATGACACAAGGATATTTGCTCATTAACAGCTAATGTTGACATTACAGCTGTGGCAATATCGGGAACTGAGTGCTTTGAATTTGTGAATCATCTAATTCATTAAATTATATATTAAATTCTCCTTTTCTTTCAAGGCAAATMGACTGTATCGATTTTAGACTGGCTATTTTCAGTGTATTGCAAATCCCATTTCTGCTGCTTTTCTGTTTGTGTAGAAGTGCATTCTTAACAGGAAAAAGGTGGTTAAAAAAAGTAACTATATACTTGTATATAGTTGACATATAGTTGACATATGGTTGACATATAGTTGACATATAGTTGACTATATAGTTTAGTGGTATGAGCTTGTAAGCTCATACCACTAGAAGTGATTTGAATAACTACAAGTATACATGAATTCATGTGTAAATAGAGAACTATAGTGCTCTTACAAAGACAAAGAAGATAAATTAGTATGGATACATGAGGAAGATATATTTGATAATGTATTTTATTAAGAAACAGTGTTCTCATTTGGAAGCTTCTACCTGCATTATAGGAAAGCAGTTTTTCTGATGTATTTAATTAATGACTGAAATTCAAAAGTTAATGAGGTGAAGTATTGTAACAACCAAGATACATTCTAATTAGTGTTTTTCATTTAATTGCATCAGTAGCCACTTTTAATTTGATATTTTATTCTAATTTGTTAATTGTGTTATTCATCCTGGACATTGTCTGTCAGGGTGATCTTTCATTAGTATGACAGTGAAGATCTAATCTGCATTCAGGTAATCATACAAGCATAGGAGTGATTGCCAGGATTTTCAAGGAAATCCTGCTATAATCTGATGTAATTGGAAAATAATGCAGAAGTTGCATAAATAGACCTCATAAAAATTAATTGGTTTGTGCTGTGACACCGGGGGGGTGGAAAAACCCTACTGATCTAAAGTGAATGGTATTAGGACAGATTTGGTTATCCATCTATGTCTTCTGCACTTGTCTGCCAACCCAGACATGATTCTGAATGCTCAAGCACAAGTTAGGGAGTGTCATCTTTACAGCTTCTTTTTTTTCAGAGTCAGGGTGTTTAACTGTTTCAGTGTCTCCCTACAAAATCTTTGCAATTAAAGACCAAAGACACAGGCACATTCCTGCTAAAGGAAGGGTTAAAGCCGTCTGAATCCTGGGAAGAATAGGGGAACCTATTGCAGTCTGTGGACAGTCTGACACAGCTGGAGGGTGTGCCTAACTGAGCTGTGCTCTCAAAAGCAGTGGTGGACCCATTCATCCAACATGACCACAGTGAAGCAATGCTAACATGACACTTGCTTACCTCTGGCTTGTTCTGGGCTTTGCATGCCTATGGAAGCTCCTGGAACCTTCTTCATAGGTAGCTGGTATTTGCAACACTATGCCAGAAAGGCTGCAAATATTCAGGTTTTCTYGGCATGTTGGGGATCTTTTGAAAATTTTTCTCTCAGTATAGGRTGATAAATTTATCTCCTTAGACTAGATACTGCTGCAAATCCACCTGCTTTTGCAGAAGGCTTCTGTCTTGAGTAGCAGAACTGWTGGGATACTCATGGTCTGCAATTTGCAAAGCTATAGCTGAATCTCCCAGCTCTCTGGATGGTTTGCAGTTATAAGTGTCACAGCCCATGCTACGACTCTCTGTGAGCAGTGGCAGGTAGGAAAATGTCTCCTGGACCAGCAGCATGGTGGGTACTTGCAGCTGCACCCCAACCTCTCTTGATGTCAAGGCTATGTTGAAAAAGGCAGTAATTACTATTTTAAAGACCATCGTTATTTTTCCTGTATAAAGAGGCAGGTGTCATGTGGCACACATGGCATTGTCTTTGAGGTGTCTCTCAGGTACTAACAAAGATGTATCTGCAAGTGCCATGCAGCCTGAATGGTGACAGTGCCAGCCATCRTCTGAGTAGTTTCCAAAAGTAGATGAGAGATAGCCTTTGTACAAGAGATAAGTGTAGAAATAAATCCTGATGAATTCAGCTGGGTGAATCAGATAATACTTGGAATGATTCCAAAGTTTCAGCTGTTTCTATAGCTAGGTGAAATGTGTCATGTAGGGTGTAGTCTAAAAATGGAACAGATCATTCTCTGCTTGCCAAGAATCCAGGTTAATTAGATTACTACATGCAATTAGTTAGCTTACTAAAAGAAAATATGGTAAGAAAAAATTTTGCAACTCAGTACTTCCTGATGCTGAAAAGCTGTTTGCCTGGGGAGGTGTTGGCAAGCACAGCTGCAGGACTAGCGTGGAGTCCAGTTTGCTGCCTGCAGGAAAGGAGTGTCTAAATCAGCCCTTCTGCATTTGGGTGTGGCTCTCCCTCAACCTGAAGTCCCACCATTTGAACACGGCAGAATTTTTTTCCTCAGTCAGAATGCCATTCTGTGAGGCTGTAATGATGTAATTTTGGGGGTATTTGCTTTCTATAGAGTGTCAAATCAATCTGCCTGTGCAAATATGAGAAACTGCTGATTTTAAGTTAATGTGGCCCATGAGATGTACTGTACTCTGTTATCCTGGAAATTATTGGTGAGATAGGTTTTTTTTTCAAGCATTAAATTCTTAATTGTAAATAAAGTTAATTTACGCTAAAACCCCAGAACAGAGGTTTTTTTTTCTACTTGCCTGCTAGAAAACTGTAGGTATATTTATTATTCAGTAAGATTTTAGCAGCAAACACAGATACTTATGGATCAATTCTAAGTATGCACACTGGGTGAAGGAAATTGAATATACATATTCCAGAGTTAGAGGGCAAAAGTGATGAAATTCCACAAGTAGCTGTAGAGCCTTTACATATGGACAAACACCATTCCCAGACATGTAGGCTGCTCAGTACTAAGAGGATGCATCTCTTGTCAAAAAGTATGAGAATTTCTTAGCAATCCAGCATTCCTTTGTGCAGAAAAGAGATGCCTGGGGACAATGTACAAGTGGCCCTATAAAATGACAAAAGCCATGGCTCAGAAGAAAGAAAGTGGCTCTTTACAATATAGAGCACATGACCAAAGCTTGGTATGGCAGCTGAGAGCTCACCTGGGCTCAAGGGATGACTGAAAATTCAGGGTGGAAGGATACAGTAAGCATAACCAAGTATGTGGAAACTACATCCAGCTTAGGAAGATGCTGAAGGTGATAACATGGGTAGCTTTGGAGAGTCATGTAGGGTAATACTGTACAAGTGCTCTTTTATGCACTTCCTCTGCCATCTATTACTGCTACTGTTGCAGACAGGATAGCAAGACCTTCAGGCTCATTCAGACCCTTTGATTTTCTTGTGATGATGGGGGATAAATGGTCTACGGAGTGGCCAATACAGTGGCAAAAAAGGATCCTGGGAGCCTGAAAAATCATTGGCTTTCTCTTTTCCTTTCTCCTTGCCTTCCCTTGCCTTTCCTACTTTCCTTTCCTTTTTTCTTTCTTTCTTTTTTTTTTTTTCTTGAGAAGACAGTTGAAGAATGCATCTTTGCATGATTTACAAAATGATCTGAAACTTTGGAGTGTTTGCTTTGTTGTGAAAGCTATTTTATTTTTGCATTTGAAAAGCACAGTGGTATCTCTAGAAATGTCTCCTGCTGTCAGACTGCAGATCAYACTTCAGCTTCAGTGTTTCCTAAGTCAAAAAAGTAAAAGAGGAAGGAATTTTGTGAGACTGTTCAAAAATCCTTTTCAAAAAGATAGAATTGGCAAAACATTTAGGAGAACCAACTAAAGACTCAACTTCTGATTACAAGAAGTTTTTTTAAAAAGGCAAGAAATACAGAAAGCAAACTAAGAAATAGAGATATTTTTCAACCATCACTGTGAACAGTGAAATAGTACAAATTTGSAAGCCATATTTCTTAAATTGATGTCAAATGATCCCAGTTTCCCATTTTATATCCTGTCAACTGAATGTGACAACTTTCATATGTCAACATGTGAAAGATCTGGACTAGATTAAAGGCATCWGTTGATTTTGGGTGTACTTGTACATCAAGTGTTAATTTTCTGTAGTTATAAGAGAAAGAGTACAAGACATCCAGGGGTTAATCAATAAAAATATTCAAAGCCCTGTCTCCATGTAAAACCAATAGTCATATTTGAAGGTGAACAGAATGAAGTCCTGGTGGCTCAGCTCCAGAAGAAGCCCTTGTGCTCCTGCAGATGATGCASGTAGAAGGAGAATATGCAAAAAAAAAAGAGCAAATGAAAAGAAAAGCCTTAGGGGTTTCAGCAGGAAAATGGGCTTGTTGTAGGACTGTGACAGGGAAATGGAGGTGCAGCTCCAACCATCTCTGCCCATTACAATGATGCTTTTAGCCAACGGGCAGATGTGTACTACAAAAAAAAAACCTAAGACACAGATTGCAGAAGAGCTCTTCATCTTTCCTGCTAAAGAGGAAGAGAATAGTAAAGGAAAGCCTAGAAAGAAACTGAATAGTTAAAGGGAAAAGCAAATACATTTTGCAAAGCAGAAATACACTGGAAACCATGTAATCCTTGGCTTATATTTTGCTTCTCCTTTTGTCAGTTTCCCATAATTATTCTCTTGCTTCTCTACTTTTATTGTTTACATGGCTTTTCTGTCTCATGCACTCTGTTGCTATGGGTTGTGCAAGCAATTACAATTTGAACTGCTCATTTCCTTACTGGTATATTAGAAAAGAGTAATTTTTTATTTTTATAGTAGTATTTGTAGTAACGGAAGTAAAAATATTTCATGGGGAAACACTAAGCTGTGTAGCAAAAGTAACCTCTTTGTCTATGGGAGACAGAAGCTGGGCTGTATGTGCTTCTCATTTACCAATGCCTGTGCTGGTATTTTTTAAATTGGGATATTGCAATAAAATGTAACATGGCAATGAGAGCACTGTAGGATAACTTCAAATGAAAAGATTGATTCTTTCTGGGCATGACAGGAGCAGTTATCAAAGATTGCAGAGATTGTGTGGGACACAATGGTAAATTCTTTCTGTGAATTTAAACKAGTCTCTCCTGTTGTTGTCATCCCAATCACTGCTTCAGAGAAATCTACTCAAAATGCATTGATTAGCCCAACAAACAACACAGTACTTTTGAGAAGACTCCAGATTGTTCCCTTGCTTTGCTGAAGATATCTTTGCATCAGATATATCTACTTGCTCTTTTCTTCCTTGCTTGAATATAGTGGTTCTGTCAGACAAAAATATTTGGCAAAATGAATTGAATTAAGGCAGAATGCAAAAACCTTTGTGTAGTCTGAGTCCTTTTTGTATCTCATACTCTTGTCCAAACAATGATGTTTTAGTGCTGAAAAATTTTCTTTTCTAAAATAAGTGGCAATAAATACTAGCATGCTGGCACTTGTTGAGTCCTCTAGAGAGGACTTTAGCAGCTCTCCCTAAAAAGGGAAAGGAATGGGTCCAAAGTGAGAAATGTGGCATTGCTTTAACACAGATGGTTTTTGCACATGTGCAGAAATGGAGGGGATGGGAATGGARGGGAAATAAATTGCTGAACAAATACAAGAATAGCTTGTACAATATCAGAGGAATATGATAGTGTGAGACAGATTTCTCATATTTCCTTCTTTGCTATTGTGCAAAAATGATGAATAATGATAACTGTTTTTGTACTGACCTCACAGAGAAATTCCTTCTAAAAAATTTCCATTCACCCTTCATTCCGCATAGTGCTTGGAAAATAGATATTGTTTGGGTCCATCATCTCTGAGYGGTGTTACATATGCCTTTGGCTTTTACTTAACTAATGCTGTTGTTTCCCAAGGGAGTAAGGTTCAGATGGGTGATTAGGCCATGGAATAGTTGTGTGAAAGATAAAAGCATTGTATTSAAAGCCAAACTTAGCTCCACAATGTAAATATTACAATGCAAATGAGTTTAGCTGAGGGCAACACTTCTTTAATRCACCCATGGGACAAATTAATTGCTGAGTCCTAGTGCAACAAAATGCACATTTAAAATAAAAGCAAATTACAAGCTGGAATGAAGATCTCTGTGAGCATTAAACACCAGATTTGACTCAGACTGTGGTATTTTATGTCAAGRAGTCTACCCAAGCTTAGTTCTACCTTTGTAAAGTAGGCATGACCTAATGCAGATACAGATTGAGCATTTAATGAAGTCTACAATATTCAGGACTTCCAACTACTTCTCTTTTGTTTTGTAAAGACTTGAATATATTTTCTGTGCATTCCCTTATGTCTTCATTATTTTATTTTTGGTTTGGAACATGAGGTGACTGTGTGTATTGTCTATATTTGGAATACAACAGAAACAAACCAAAAATGGTTTAGAGACCACAGTGGAGGTGTTYATATCCAATACTAGCATGCATGAAAATTGGCATAAATAATTTTTCTGCCATGGGATTTAAAGGAAATAGATTTAATGGGCAGCTGCAAACAATTACTAAACTTTTTGATGGACCTCTACAATGTTATGATTCTGCTCTACTTCTTCAAAAGCACTAATCTTTTATTATTTGGAAATCATCTCTTCCCTCTTCTTATAAGTAATTCCTGTGTACCAAATTTTCTCAGCGATCAGAGACCACAGTTTCTTTCTGCAAGGCTGGACTTGCTCATTATGCTCATGGCTGGACATGACCATTATGCTCAGACTTTGTCTTAGAGGCGTGTGAAAAGGGAAGCAAGAAACTCCAATATGTTTTAATTTCTTCTCTCCACCCACATTTCCTATTTTTCTAGGTTTGCCTCAGTGTTCAGAGTTTCAAAGCAGTGGAAACTGGCTGCTGGTTTGGGAAGGAGGGAGAGTTGTGTACTTTCAGCAGGAAAAATTTCTATTTGTAACAACAACATGGTCCTTTCCACCTGAAAGGAACTGATTGAGAAACACTGTCTCTAAGAGGTCTTCTGATCACTGGGCTGGGGAATCCATGGTTAGAACTGAGTTCACAGAACAATTTCCTGAAAATGTTTAACCCCTTGCAAAGGTTTGTAAACTCCGGGACTTGGGAAATGGATCCGTGAACAACAAATCAAAACAAAGTAGAAAGGTCAGCATAAACTGTCAAGAGATAAAGAGTGTTTTTGGGGGAACACGAACAGCAGTAGTCTGATTCCTCACAGAGCCATTAATGACTTCGTGAAAGAGAAGAGAGG
Organism: Alauda arvensis; assembly: GCA_902810485.1. Lineage (NCBI taxonomy): Eukaryota > Metazoa > Chordata > Aves > Passeriformes > Alaudidae > Alauda > Alauda arvensis. The sequence goes on along the minus strand of CADDXX010000064.1, from coordinate 896,150 downwards.
AACTTACTGCATTCCAGACATGTCTGTAAATATTACACTAGTCTATTTATTACTCAGTGGCCTAAAGTCACATTATATAGACTATTGAAGGTCAGCAATTATAAAGACTCCTAGTCACTTGTTAACTGTTTGCTTTTCTTTCATTGCTACAGTAAAAGAGTAACTCAGACTACTGATTAAACCATGTTATGCACAGGGGTCTGATAGACTACACCACCAGGGACAGCAGATTGCAAAATGCAGACAGAGGAGGGACTGGGATGTAGAAAACATTAGGCAGCCTCTTTCTCCTCCTAAATCTCCCTCTGCAGCTGAGCTGTGAAACTTACCAACTTCTGTGTCTTGATCCCTTGTAGAGTTTTTCTTTCCCAGCTCTCCCAAAGACATTTTCCAGAACCCCTAAACTTTATTTCACTAYAGAAACAAAACCCTTCAAGCATCTATTGAAATGTCATCTTTACCATGAAGCTGAGATCTTTACATTATTGATAGTCATGCAACACAAAATGATTGGCCAGAATACCACATGAATAAAAGCTACCAAACAGACTATCAGATAAAGCACCAGAAATTCTTAGACAGTAAGGATTCTGTCTTTCAGCAAGTGTGGATTCATCATTAAATGGTGATATACACTAGAGGCCTTTTTATCCTTTTACAAAAATCAATGTAATGATAAGCAAAAATACACAAGGATGATAAGACAGGAAGGGGTGCATTTCAGGGCTTCAGCACATGATCTTTTTTGTTATGAGACAGGTCATAGACACAATATAAATGATTATTTTCATATAACATCACCTTCATACATCTGCCTTGAGTTATAGTCTTTTTACTTTCAGAGGGTGGTAAATAATGACCCATCCCACCAGAGTTTTTTGAGATACCAGAAAAGCTCCACTCTAACTGAAATTAAAAACGACACAAGTATCTCTCTAGCAGTTTGTGCCATTCTATTGTTAGTTAATTGTCTGTTTTCATTGTAAATGACCAGCTTGTTGTGGTGACTGTAGACCCAAGTTCCTATTTCTTTGAAAACCTATGCCCCTGCTTTGAGTTCCAGTTCCAACTACAATTAAAGACTGTGCTCATAGAAGAGAATATAAATTAGGAAAGCCAAAAAGCTCACTTAAGATGATTTTTTATTTATAGACACCTTTGTTCCATATTGATTGTGACACAGCAGTTTCCTTTAGTCAGATTATAAGGCGTAAATCAATCTGTCTGGGTATGTTTGCATTCTCTGATACACAATCTCTTTCAGATATCTCTGGAATGAATCAGGCATGTCCTTACTATAGCAATACAAAACTGTGTCTTAATAGCACAATCTGCCCCAGAGAACTTGGTGTTACACTGTTACTCTCTGGGCTAGTCTGTATTTGGAGAAATCTTTTTATTATTTATAATAGAAATGCTTATGCTTATAAGACTGGCTTTTAAAAGGCTTTAAGGATTTGGAAATGCTAAGTTTTATTCTACAGGGCCAAATTTGATAAGATAAAATAATAAAGAGGTACATGTCACATGTATAATATAACAAATAACAATTTATACAAAATGAAAGCAACTTCAGTTTTAAAAATGAAATTTTCATCTTTGTCTCAATGGTTTTTTTTTCCTGCAAATTCCTCACGTCTCTTGATAAAACTGAAACAGTCTGAAACTTAAAGTTTCAGTGTGTAGTCTATTCTTCTGTCCAGAGAGGATTTTGACTTAGAAAATAAAAGACAAATTGAAATTAGTGTCATRTTTCCCTTGACAGGCGTAGTAGGTAGACAAAAGTCAGTTTTGGGGTTGTAATTCATGTTTTGTCAGAGATCCACTGTCTGAATTAAGGGACAGTGCAGAGGTTCCTTAGAGACATCTATCCATAAACAATGACAGGATAGTGTTCCCAGAGTGACACTTAGACAAGGTGAACAGGTCTGAAAGCCCTCTGCTTCTGGGCTCTTCAGGGYTCCTCATGAATTTTTCTCCTCAGTGCTCTTTTGTATTAACTTTCTTTTTCCCCTGGAAGTAGTCTTAATATAAAGTTATAACGTGATTTTTCAGGAAATGACTTGGGGCTAAAATCTTCAAGAACTGAATGCTACTTTCCTTTAGGGCATAGTTAACTTGTGCTGGATTGCAACAAAATTCCTCTCTTCACTTGGAATTGCCTTGGGATTCCCATCCCACAAATTAAGTGCTTACAGTCTTCCTTCAGAAAAGATACACAGCTCTTCYGTTCTCTTGGTTGGTTGGTTCTTTCTGTTTGATTGGTGAGTTGCATTGCTTTCTTTATTTCTTATAAAAATGCCCCYGGAGAGGAGATTTTCAGCCATTCTCCCGGAAATTAGGCAGGGCTTTCACCCAGGTTCTAGACATGCAGGTATGAGGTCCTCCGGTTTTCAAGCATCAGACCCCTCTCTTGTGGCAGGAATATGTTTTCAGTAGAGGGSAAGGGACTGCTCAGTGGAGAAAAAGGGAGAGATCAGGTTTAATGCCTCTGATTAAATTCTTCCACACAATATGGAAACATGAAATTCCTTGGAGAAGTGGGGGCACTTGAATCTCTGGGTTGGCAAAAAGGGTTTCTGTCTCTTGTGCAAAATAGGGGTTTAATATTTTGATTTCCCAGGTCCAGAGGAGGAATYTGGTGGCAGGCTCCTGCCAGGTCTGACTTGGATCTTCTGGCTAAAAGTGGACCTCTGTCCCATCTCTTTCTGACCATGTTTTATGCAGACTCTGATTTTCTGCTGTGTTCAGACATGACTAACTTAGTGTCTGTGTGTGAAGAAAATGTGTACTCATGGGGAAGGTAGAGTGCTGAATTACTTAGAGTGGTTGAGATAAGTGTTTTTAGACATGCTGAAAAGCAGAACTCTAATTGCCTGGAGTGAGAAACTAGATTTACTACAGATTTTAGATGGTTCTTCTTTTGGCAGCAGCTAAATATGGATTTTGAGGAAACCAGTTTTGGCATTGGAGGTCCTCTCTGCAGAGAAGAAAGCGCAAAGCAGACTTCCTGCACATTAGCTAGTGGCTCCACTCTGGCTTCTCAGATAGATACAATCTATCTGGAAGCTAATTCAAAACATTTTATACAGGGCTGACACAATCTCTCTGGGAGTTTCCAAACTGGTTGTTTGTGAGCACAGCAGAATGTGCRCAGTGAGTCCCACATTTTGTGAAGACCCTTGCAAAGCCACAGSAAGGAACGGGAAGGGGAAGTGGCACTTTTGAGTTTTGTTGGAAGTGTGACTGTTTCCTGTCAAACTTCTCTTATTGCTGCCCTTGTCTTGGGACACCAGGCTCGTGCCAGTCGTGTGGGAAGTACAGAGGTGGTCTGGCACCTCCTGGGAGATGGGTCCATATGCAGGGCTGTGGTGGGTGTGTGAGAAGAAACTCGGGTGTCAGCTGTGCCTCTTGCTTGCAGCCTGGTGGGTCTGCACAAATGTATGTGTGTGTGTGTGTGTGTGTGTGCATCCAGGGCTTACACGCCACGCAGCCCAGGCAAATAGGAAAATCTGCAGATTCTGTCAGTCAATCTGCCAGCTGCAGAGGTAATTCAGGCACTTAAAGTTCACTTTGTAACAAAGGTGCTACAAAGCTGCAAATGTTTGCAGCTGTCGTGGACTAGCAGTCTTTGGCGAGGCTTAAGTTCACTTCAGTACACGGCTCCATTACATTTTTCCATTCAAGTTATTCCATAGAGAAATACACTGCTGAGCTATTTTAAGACTGGCTGCTAGACTCAAACTACTAAAACCATCCAATAATTAGAGCACAGTGTGATGTACTCATTCCTTCCAATTAGCATTGTCATTAGCAAAATATAACCAATGACTTCTGTATCCATTCTGTGGGTTTTGACTGAGCAAGTTCCTCCCAAAAGTAAAAGCATGAGTTCTGAATTCAGCTCAGAATATTTCYACTTTATTGTCTGTTAGGACAAATAAACATTAATTAAAGGTTGCATGGATAAGTGCCCAAGCTGCCTGAATTCCTAATCACAAATAGAAACTACTTCAACTTTAGTGATTAAAAAAAAAACCACCACAAACTCTTTCATGATTGCTTGAAACTTGTCAAACACAATTATTCCTGAATCAGCAAAAATGAATTAAYTATCTGTGAGAAGTACTCAAACTAGTAAAAGAACCCATTTACTTAAGGTAGTTTATATTTGCAGAAAACACCTTAAAAGAACACTTCCAAAAACAAATGTATTCTGCAAAAAGGAAACAGCAGAAGCATCCTGTGTTTCTCAGCAGTTCAGCAATACTCATTGCCAACACCAACATCATATACTTTCAGAACTATGTTTTTCTCATTCTTATGCTGTGCCTTTTGAGGTTACATCGGGCAAACTAGTTTGGTGTCAAAGTCCTCCATACACGTTGGTGATGAGAACTTGGATGTTTTTTCTTCCTTGTTTGTCCTTGGAAAAGCGATTGCAAAACCTTTATCAAGTTATCAGTCCCACATGTAAAGAATGGGACATAATAAACCCTCTTTTACATCTTTTCAGGAACTGAGGAGAGCACCAWAACATTCAGGTAGCAGAACAACAGTGTAAGAAATCATTTACACACAGAAATTCCTAATGGTTGAGAAGTGACAATAAAATGGTTCTGCCATGTGTGTGCTGCTTGTTTGGATGGGAACATGTTTTGAAAGGCTTTGAAGATCCCTCAAGGATGGATTTGTTTTTGATGTCGCAAGAATCCTCCGTGGCTGCCCTTTGCACAAGAACCTGATGTATTGATGATGGGAAATCCTTGCTTCTGAGAAAGTCTTGAAAGGACATTTAAAGTGTTTGGGTTGGGGTTTTYTTCTGTTTTATTTTGTTTTGTRAAATTAGAGTTTAGGTCACATGACCTGGAGTTTGTTTCTGGCAGAAAAGCAAACTTCAGAGGRGTTGAGCTTGCTTCATTTGCAATGGCATTTTTCCATTGTTTTGCTAGTTTAATTCTGTTGAAATAATCCATATGGCATTGAAGTAACAAAATAGCTAATCATGTTGGGTAATCATAACAGACCTAGATTTAGACTCTATGTAAGTAGAATTATCACTAGCCATGAGATGGAAAAGGCCAGACAGAAAACTCTTTAAAATTACAATTCTGCAYTGTTTTACATGAGATTGCTGGGATTATTCTCAAGGCAGAATCATATAAAAATTCAATACAAATTTTATTTATTCAAATTATTAAGTTGTTTATTTCATTCTGTTACAAATTAATATATTTCATTTTGGCTGCTATCTTAGAATTGAAAAAGACAATTCATTGCATTTATTCTTCAGTCATGTCACACTGWAGTAGATCTACTTCCATATTTTCTCTTTCTATTTAATTATACCTATTGTATGAGACTAAAGATTTTAAGAGTCTTCAAAAGTTATACCCATGATATCAGGCAATTGTTTTGAGCAAAAAGGAAAATATGTTAAGACTAACATGAGTTTCTTYTCAAACTGGTGCAACTGTGTTTACTTCACAGACTGGTAATGTATTAATTCCACTAACCTGAGTGTTAGATGCCTTGGCTAAGTTGAAATTTTCTCAGTCACCAAAATTCATTGTCCCTTGGGGCAAAAATTAACCTTGCCTTCATCTTGCACCAATATTTACTTTTTAATCTATAAACCTCGATGTTTATTCACTCCTGTTAAGCCAATGTCTGTTCAGTATCTCATAAAACATACTATAACTGACARGAGTAAATTTTAAATCTCCTTTTTATTGAAATGCTGTGGTGAGGTGTTTTTCTGTGATGTTGAAAAATATTGGGAGAGCTTATTTACAATTGCTTTCCTCGTGCATGCTACAGGTTTATAATAAGAAGGTTTCATTAGTAATATGATTATTGTTCTGCCAGCTTTATTCTTCTGCAAGTGATGGAGCATGACGTAAAGATATGTAGAGAAGACTCTTACTGTGCTCCAGGGTTTACAGCTTCAAGTGCCTGTCTGAGGGACATTTTCTAAGGCCAACCTCACTTGGTGTCTGCAGCCTGTGGAGGCAGGCACTCCTAGAAATGGAGAGCTGGACCCTGACCATGGAACTCAGATGGAACCACAGCAGCTTTGCTCTCACTTGTGGATATGGAGGGCACAGTGTGAGCTGAGCATCTCAGGCTATCCTTAATCTTTGAARCACCCCCTCCCTGGAGACACCATCATGGGTACCCATTCTAATACCACTGCCAGCTAAACAAGAGCCCAAGCCTTCTAAAGATTCATGTTATTGCATCACATGGATAAGCAGCTGGATTCYGCCATCAGCCCAGTTGCCCTTAATTATGTGTAATTAAAAAAARGAGTTTATGAAAGAAGGGAAAAAAGGCAGTCACAGTTTAGGTTAATAGCAGGACACAATGGATAAATACAACATGAATTAAAGCATTTATAGGAGTGTAGACATGAAAGAAAACTGGTTGGAGACTTGCACAGAAATGTAAATATGCATTAGCCTTTAGAATCCACTCTGCTTTATCTCCTTTGGGATCTGTCTCTTACATGTAGAAAAAAAAAAGCTAATGCAATCATTTAGCATTTTATATAGCTCCCCACCATTGTATGTTTGGTAACAAAAATCTGTCAACATAAAGCATATTTTAATGAAACATATTGTACCCATAGATATAACAAATATTTGTTCAACCACAGATAACTCTGGAAAGGGTTTATTTTTTGACAGTAGTAATGGAAACATATGGGGCCACACTTGTGGTGTGAATCAGCTCCATTTCATGCAGCCATGGATTTCCATAAAATCTGCTGCAATTTCTGCCCTTGTGAAAATTATATTTTTATTCAGACTGGCGAGAGGAATCCTGCTGAAATCACGTAGACAGTCTTCATCTTTAAAATCCAAAATKATATTTGAAAGAAGACAAGTATAATTATTTCCATTTCACAAATAGGAAAATGGAAAAAGATCAAGTAAATCACCCAAAGACTSATGTGAGCACATCACTGAGAACATTTCCTGCCTTCCATGTATAGACCCCAAGCCTGGCATAGGCACAGAACATTAGTATAATCATGTTGCTGTTCRAAGCACCAGCCTTGTTTATCTGAGGCCTTGAACCATTTCTCTCCTGTTTTTAAATTATTTCTACTGAGATGTGAATGATTTGTATCCTAAAGATATCTGTATCCAAGGTGACTTTTTCACCATCACGTTAGTGAGAAGCACTGTAAAATGTGAAAAAAACACACACTATTTGGGTAATCTGAAGCGATCTTGATCTTCTTTTAACTTTTTTCTCTTTTTYATCTTTTCTTAGTTTCATTTTTAAGTAAGTTTTTATCCTTTCTTCTATCCATCTTTAGCTCTTTCCCCTTTTTGCTCTCCCCTTCTCTCCTGAGGCTAGCTTAACTACAGCTGTTAATAATACAAGATTTGTTCTTCTAAATATTTAAACAGGGATTCTTTCCAGTAGACAGGAGGAAGAACACTGCCTACAGGGCATGTTGTGCCAGCTCTCCTAAGACATTCGTTGTTGTTTTTCAGCAGCCAGCATAATGATGKGGCTGAATAACATCAAATGAAATAAGACAAATATCCCTGTCTCACACGCCTTTGGCTGAGTCATAGGATCCTTTTCATGACAGCAGAACTATTTTATAAAAATCCTTTTACTCATTTAAAATAACGTGTATAGCCAGTGACCATCTGCATTTTTTGATATGTTTTTCTAATGTTAGCTGTTTATTAATTCTTAAAGATTCTGTACATAAAGTTAAAAGTTCCTTGCAGAATCAGGCAACAGAAAAAGCAACAAAATAACAAAGTGCAAACTGCTACTTTWAGAGGAAATTACTGCAGATATCAATATGATTTTTTCGATATTTGAAAAACACACTATTTCCCCTAATAAAATATCTGCTTAAGTCTCTCAGTAGCTGCATTTCTCTTCTGTTAGACTACTCCCGGTGAAAAAAAGTAGGTCCTGGCAACTTTTGAATCCTGTGTCTTTTAATGCCTGATTAAATGATGGTGTCCCTGGGAAGATAAATGGATTTATTCCTCATTTAAGAGCCTCCAGCTAGCATTCCAGTTTTAACCTTGGTTGCCTCTGTTTCCTCAATACCATGCTAAACTGGGATCTCACCCTGCTGTGAGAGACTTCTCTTGRGGTAACGTTTTTGTCCTGCTCTTGCCAGGAAGGAAGAGGAGCAAAGCACTTGCTTCCTTGTGTGCCTTGCGGCGTGCTGGGAGAGTGCTGTGTACTGCAAGGGTGACCACGTGCTGCCAAGCTGAACAACATTCCTGCATCCTGTCTCCATCATGGCAGGGAGATCTGCTAGCTCCTGGGCTGCTATCACACTTCACTTTGCAGGCACAAAGTGAAATGCCTTACCCTTTCTGCTCTCCATGTTTCATGACTCAGGATTTATTCTGGCTCATCACAAATGATGAAGTCTCCTTTGTTTTGTGAGATCTAAGGGTGTTTTAGACATTTCGTGCCTGTTGTAATACCACTCCCCTTGCAGAAAACAGTGGAAACTTTCCTGTCAACATAAGAGGAGGCTTCAGCCAGTGAGTTTCCTCCTGCACTTCTGTTCTGTTATTTTGGCCACCTGATTTTCCTCCTATAGAAAATGTTCCAGACCACAGTAGTAACCTCAGAGCCTTTTTCAGCACTAGGTGATRCCAGTACCTTCTTTCTGTGTCTGTCACTTTAAATGAGAATGTTATTTAGCAAAAAAAGGAAGCATGATTGCCTCTTCATTCCTGTCATTTTCCACTGGTTGGATGTCTGCAGTATGAAGTCCTGGAAGTGTTGCAACATCCTGGTTACATCTGGCTTGTTTGCCAGCAGTGAAGAAGGCTAAAGGCRAGTTTGATGACTCAGTGTTTGGGGTGGTGAGGAGTGAGAATGGTGGCTCTGGCTCAAGCCCCATTCTTTGGATGGAGCTGACTTTATATTTTGCTGCAATTAGCCCTAAGGGGATGGGATTGGGTAACACTGCCCATCTTAGCACCACTACAAGTTCTTTCCAGGTCCTCCAGGACCCTGAGGAATTTCAGAATCGATTTCTGTGGCATGTACACATATGTCAATGAGTGTCTCCAAAACTAACAAAAGAGGAGTCAAGGCAGGGAGGCGGAGGAGGAAAAGACAAGCAAGAGAGCCAGCTAAATAGTCCTGCCAAGTTTTGCTGGAGCTGTGTGACTCGCTCTGTTATCCAGGTCCCATGGCATTTGCTGGTGGGCTGTAAGAATACAGGGGTTTAATTATTAGCACCAAGGGCATATGGTTGTTGGATGACCAGCTGGGAAATGCAAATGAAATACTAAAAATATATAATTTAGTACTTTTTTCTCACCATGAGGCTCTCTGACAGATACAGCTTGTATTGCAGACTGGAATCAGAGCAGGCTGTGGTGTCCTCAGTAAGAGAAAGACAAGGAAGGAGAAAAGAATGGGAAAGTGGTGGCCGTATCATTCAGTGCTCAGCATTTGGGKCAGCAAAAATAGCCACGTTCACCAAGGGAGGGAGGTGATGAGTATCAGAAAATCTATCCGAGTTGTCTATTTCCATTGCCATCATCCAAGGTGAGGGCCTGGCAGGTCTATGGGGGTAGTGGCTGGAAGAAGTAAGTGCCAGGCAACTGGCAGGAGTTGGGCAATAGGAGAGTCCTCAGGAGCTGGGAGGAGCCCAGGAGACACAGAAACCTGTAAGGACTATGGGCTGCACTGGGAGAAGGGGCCGTGAGTGAATTTAAGCTCTGAAAGYAGTCTCACAGTCCATCCTCTCTCACCACATCCCCTACATAAGCAGGTAGCAACCTACTTCTCCTCTGTCCTGATCTCCTGTGTGCAAAGCTTTTCTTGGCTGGRTATTCCTGTACATGATCAGTGATCTCAGGCCACCTGGGCTCTGGGGATGGGTTTCTAGTGCACAGGCTTTTCTCAGCCCTTGTCACAAGATCGTTATATTCTGACCCCGGTGCCTTGGCACATGCCTTACCTTGGTTTGCAAAGTTCTGATAGAAATGTATTTACCATATTAAAGAAAACATGTCCAAATTTGTTTATGTAGGTTTGAGCAGATTTTTTGGATAAGTGTAGTACTTTTCCTATGTCTGGAAAAATATTTTCCTCCATATCCTACTTTCCTTTAATCATGTCAGTTTACTTTATAATTTAAAAGCAGAAGCAGAAGCACTACCATGCAGACAGGAGGATGTCATGGCAGGGGAGGGGGCTTCAAGTTTTGACAGCCCCTGCAATAATATTGATCCCTTCTAGACCATTTTTCTCATCAGAACTCACCACATASCAGTTGTCCCTCGATGCCAAGCTCCCTTGCCTAGGATGTGTCTTGCTGCTACAGCAAAATAACACTATCACCTCTGGTATAAAGACAAATTGTGGGTGTTTCAGGCTTACACAAACTTAGGTACTGTGATTGACTGCTATTCTGCAGTAGGACAATGAAGTATTATGCTGCACTTGAAACTGGCTTAAGACCAGTGTATGCATCTYATAAAAATCAAAGCCCCAGGATGAAGTTTGCATGACTGCAAATGGTTGCATGTGGGTCAACCTTGCTAACCCGACTCCTCCCAGGAACAATTCCAACCTGGTGCACACAGGAACACAGCTTTCCTTGCTGTTGCCCTCTGTAGTTCTGGGTTTCCAAGCAGAACAAGCCATCAGCCTCCGCTCCAGGGCCCACAGCTTGTCCTGCTATCTCAGCCCCTTCAGACAATAAATCTCCCTGCTTGAAGGTCCTCCAGAAAGACTTGGTGAGCATGGTCCTCATTTCTGCCCCTTCTCTGCACTTCAAAATGATCTCCCAGTTGGAATCACTATATAGAAATTTAATGGACTGGCAGCTCTCTTCTGTGCTTTTGTTTCCAGGATCACATCAGAGCTAAATAGACTCAAGAAATRAGCAAATACTATCCCTGACAGGTCCTTGCTGTGCTGCAATATTGCACATAATTTTCCTTTGTGGCCTGGTCATTTAATCTTTCTCTTACCCTTTTCCATATTAGTGCTGATAAAGCAAAACAACTCAGACTGTCAGCAAAAGGAAGCCACCATTATTTACATTAAATTTTGACCAAGTGAACACCCTGATAAACCAGGTCACAGAGGACACAGAGCCTCCTTGCTTTTTTCTTGCAGGTTCTCTTCTTTGCTGTACAGGATATTTAGAAATATGCCGTTCTTTCTATGTGCAAATGACACTTTAAACACCCAGACAAGATCAAATTAATGCATGGAATTATTTTAAGAGGAAATATTTGGTACCAGAGAGAGGAGATGGTGGAGATTTAAGTGTTACTTGTTAGTAGCCCATTGGCTGTTAATAATGTTATGGCTTATTCCAAATAACTGGAAGAAACAAGAAGAAAGGTGATGAGGGCTTCCTAGAATGACAACAGCATTTGCTGAAGGAATAATGGGCCTTGTTGTGGCAAAATTAACTCGTAGACTTTGCAATTAAATACCTTGTGGAGTTCTTTTCTTTAAACAGATAATTGCTCCATACATGTCCTCTACTTATACTCWAAGGTATCCTAATTACATTTTTGCACCCTGAMTTAATTTAGTTTTTTAAAAARTAAGYATTTCATCTTGCCCTCTTTCATGCATGGTTACTAAAATTGTACCACATTTTCACTTTTGTTGAGCAAAATTAAGAGCAAGGACCATAGAAGGGCTGGTACCAGCTGCATAACCTTGARACCTGCTTGAAGTCCCAAAATCAGTAGCAACCTAGGGCACAGCCAAGCTGAGGSTCTTAGCTGACCCTTTACTGACAGAACTTTGGTGAACAGCAGTGGGTATGCAAATAGCATCCCTTAGGAGGGCCTGATGTAGAGGACCAACCTGATGACCAAGCTGAAAAATTCAGGACTGGACTTAGGCAAAAATATATTCCATGATGAAGGTTTTGTCACAGGGTRTAGGAATCTGTAGAGTCTGTACAGCAGACTGCCATAAACCACCCCTTAAATTATGTTATGTGGCACTGTCTGTATTCAGGGGAGAATTATCTTTTTTCTTCTTACACTCTCTTAATGCTGGGAAAGGCTTTGATTTTGGCCAAAGGTGAGGTAACAAGGAAAATCCCAAGCCCCAGTAAGAGCTGGGACAGTGTGGGATCCTGGGTTATTTCATCTTGAGGCAGCCCATGAATCCCAGGATTATCACAGGCCATAATCTGTGCCTTTCCCAGATTAAGGAGACCTCTGGTTACTGAATCCAAAATACAATTAAAAAACCATCAAGCAGTGTCATGGAGGACTTTAAATAAACAAGTATTTTAAGGTGAGAGGTCAGATAAAACCAAAGCCAGAAATCTAAAATACAGAGCTTTTGTGTGTGCAGTCCATATGCATGAAAAAAAGCATTCTAAGTCTTTTATGTAATTACATAAGAATAATTTTGTTTTGATCTTCTCTTTACAGACAACTGCCTTTAAGGGGGGATCTAAATCATGCTCGTTACTGTGCATGAATGAGTAGATCGCTGAAAGAAAAAAACATGTGATTAAACTTCTTTCCACTGTGCCTAACTCTGAATATCATAAATCCAAACAACTTGGGATCACTTCATGGTTTGGGTAAGTAAAAAGTTTCTTGAAGCAAACCTTGCTTTTGAAATGTGGATTATTCAAATACACTGTTGAGATTTTCTTCTTCTTCTAAAAACAAGTGTTCTGACAAAATGCACAATAGATTCGACAATAATTTCAAAGTTACTCCTTAAACTATTCCAAGCAGAATAATTCTGAAGGGGTGATGGCAGCATGAGCAGAAGAACCAACTGAAAATCAGCATTTTTGTTCTCATTTGGTTTAATGAGGCCAGAGCAACCCAGTACCATTTTTAAGTTGTAAATTAAATTCTAGAATGGTCCCTATATGTATTTTTCTTGACATCGAAAAATTTGCTGTGCATTGCATTTCTTGGTGATTAGTGGTTCAGAGGAGGACCTCTTTCTACACCCTGTGTTTCTGCTGCAACAGGAGTTGTGTCTTTCAGGACTCTCAAGARAGCAATGACAGTACAGTAAAATTTATGACAGTAAATAAATGTATGTRCATATATGTAGAATGCTCTATATTTTGGTTTAGTAATTTCCAGACAGTTCTCAAAGGAGAAATACTAATATGTTTCTTAGGAGAAAAAAAAAACTTATAATACACATAGAAAGCAGGTTGTGACTTCAGAAGATGAAGTCTTTGGCAATTACCCTCATTCAATTATACCAGTTAATACATCACCCCTTCAGATGTTCCAACAGAGTAGTTTGTGCAGCTGTTGATGAATCAGACTGAGGACATCATCAGCTTCAGAAAGTACAGGTTTTTGGGAGTGTTTCTAAAAATGAGGTCTGTTTATAAGCTGTTTCACAGYGCCTTATGACATTGCTGCACAAACAGCTGCACCAGCACAACTGAGGAGAGTGGCAAAGGGTGAGAATGAGAAATGCATGGGAAGGACATGAGTATCTTAGGTGTAAGACTTTGTCTTTTAAAAGATAAAAGTTTGACTTCATTCTTTCTAACCACACAGTAAATTGTATGAGGCACTGCAAGGTAGTATGCAGGAAGATCTTACAAACAAAAAGTTGTTGGACTGCCATTAATTGGTTTTGTTCATTTTGTCTCTTCCAGTTTGTAGCTGTTGTGTGCATTTAAATATATTATTTCAACATCTTTTATACCTTTGTACTTTAGCAGAAATACATCCCCCCTGATCTTTGTCCACAGCTGGTGTCTTATTTTTGACAGCATGTCCCAGACAAGTTCTATTTGTCATTATAGACTGCTAGGAGCTTGCAAAGGTCTCATTTTTTTTCCCAGTCCTTCTGCATCTTGATGACAGGCAGGGCTATCAGCATTCCACACTCAGGGGTAACAGGTCAGCAYAGCTGCTGGTGACAACAGAAATCTATATTTGTAGTGGAGCAGATATTAGGATCAGCTGTAAAATATTACCAGATTTTGTGTGAGCCATTCAGTCTACAGTGGCCATACAGTCTATTATTTCCCTCCTATAGCACCTCTTGTTGAACCAAGCATTACATTAATGAAAGCTGCCTTCAACAGGCAAGCCTAGAGGCATGACACTAATATAGTGGTTCAACAGTGGCAAAGATTTTGAAATCCAGTTTGCTATTGTAGGCACATATATTCCTGCATTAAATTGTTGCTTTTATGTACTCAGACTTGCACACAAACTTATACAGTACACTTCATTCTTACTGTATGTGCCATCCATGTGGCTTGGGTGAAAGAAATTATGTCATATAATGCCTGTGATAACTACATATCTGATTTCCACAGCAGCTGCTGAATATGTCTAGTAACTGCTGCTCCCAAATCTGATCTTGATGAACTCTSCTGAGTCATGAACCCTGCCTTGCTTTTCATTATGTGTGCAGAGACACAGAATGTCTTTCATCCRTGTATCTGTTCTCCTCACTGTTTTCTCTCCTCTCTCTTTGGCCTAATATTAGATACTGAATTTTGTCTGTGTTATATACACAGAATAAATGTGCCAGGTCAGGAAGTTTGTCCTTTAAAATAAAAAATTGCATTGTAATTCCTTTATTTGTTTCTGCCTGAAGAAGAAGTAAGCATCATTTGGCTTYGCCATGAGAGACAAGAGACTGCAACTGGTCATTTTTTTTTCAGTCTGCTCATGTGCCTTGTCTTTAACATGTAAAAAATTTAGCAGAACCACACCAGCTTTCCAGAATGTTTTGACCTGAGAGTAGTATTTGAAGAGAGAAATACAGAGTTTCTAATAGTAAAAGGAGATGGAAAAATCAAAACTGGGGTTGTTGCCTTTGAAAAAATACTAGAACATTTCCTTAACCAAAATAAATGTTAGTTTTTGCTTTCCAATCCGGAATGCACCCATAATGTATAGCTTAATTACAGGAAATACGTGTTTCATGCATGCTCACAAATATTTTTGTTTTTGCTCTGAATGAAGTGTCAAGCACTCGAATGAATTGTTTTTTCTCTAGATAGTGTTGGACAGGTTCGTGTTTGCCTGGACTCACTGTGTGTGGGAGGCTCAGCCACTCAGGTGGTGTTTAACTTCTTGCAAGGCAGGGGCCCCAGCTTCTGCTTTAGATGATATGTGTGAGCTGCTTTAAAAAATATTTTTATTTTTATGCAAAACATTCTTTCTGTGACTCCAGATATGTGTTAGCTTCATTCCCACACACCTCAGACACAAATTACCAGGGCAGCAAATACACATTCAGATTCCAAATATGCTTTAGTAAA
>CADDXX010000064.1:829703-880844 GCA_902810485.1 Alauda arvensis | reverse complement strand
GAGCTAGTTAGTGCAGTATTAGGTAGGTCACTCTGGCCACATTCCCAGAATTTAACAGTGGGGGCCTTGTGGAATGCTAAACGATGTGTATAACAGCATTCAGGCTCTCTGTGAGCCAATCCGTCAAAACATTTGCTGCTTTGAAAATGTGCTCTTCAAAAAAATGGGCATATGGAACTTATTAGACTATTTGGTGGAGTTCAGGCAGCAGAGCCCAAGAGAAGCATAAAAACATCTGAGGACACAATTCTACCTTAAGGTAATTGGATCTCTAAACTGTTTTTTGCAATCAAATACATACAGAATACAGGGGAGAAACATCCTGAATGGAGAAYGTTTTATATTCCAAACAATCACAAGACCTTAAGTAAAAAACTTGTAATAGCAGTTAAAAAAATATTGGTTTGATTACATCAATAGTTGGTGTGTTTGGTTCTGTTTCCTCAGCAGACTATTGATCCTTGGCTTTTTAACAGTTCAAGTTGTATCGAGGGGATCTGAGTCAAGGCTTCACTGCAGTCGATTTCTTTGCCTCTGGTGCATTGGCAAAGAGGGTCAATCAGTTTCCTTGGAGATGAAAAAAGACAGGGCTGCAGATGGGAAACACAAATGAGCTGCCATTTTCCAGCACCTGTTTGTACCTTCTTCCAAATGATCCCTTGTCCCTGTTGCACAGTGAGAACAGAATGACCCCAGAGTGAGCAGATCTTCCTTCACAGTGTTGAATGACAGACTGAACAAATAACTCAGATTAAATTTTGGCTTTGGCAGCCATAGCAAGAGATAACACTGGATTTTGCTGTTCCATGGGTATTCCTAGAGCAGACTGTTRCAGTGTCCTTCTCTGGAGACAGGATTAGAGGATGGAGAGCTCTGTGCAGCTATATATACTATACTCTCTCCTTTCCCCTCATCTGCYTTGACAGCCCTCTGAGCATAAAACTACGGCCTGTGCAGGGCTGGTTTACAGCATGCTTARATCACTCCTGCAAATAATTAAAGGGACATCCTGATCTTGTGTCATTCATTCATAGAACTGGGTGCTATAGAACAGTTTAGGACCTCTGACCATCGTTTTCTGTCCTATAAGAAGATGGGCAGTTAAAATCTGAGACTTAGTTTTGCTGATATATCTGTGCTCAAGGAGTGCAGATACATATTTATCTTCCTACAGGAGTGTAATGCAAGGAGACAAAAAGTCATACTGAAGCATTGAAAATGGATTGTTACCCTTTAAAGTAAGGTAAAGTGGTGACCTTTGCTACTGTGGTATAGAGAGGTCTTTRTTATTGCAGACTTTGAATCAAGAACCGAGGTGCAGGTTGTGATAGTTGTGGCGCTGTTATGCAGAATCTCACAATTATGTTTTTAGCAGGCTAGCAGGTTTGTGACCTTTACAGGAGTGATGGTTTATAACTTCATGCACTGTACTGTGCCAGCAAGCCATGTAGGATTTGTGGGGAAGGATGCTAAGATTGTAAATGCTGCTTTTTTTAATAACTTCTGCAGTAGAGTAAATGACTCCAGAAAAAAGGTCTCAGACATGAGACATGTAATGGATGGGGAACAGAGWGCAAGGAGAGAGAATGAAACATCTCTGCCTTAAAGCACAGCTCCCTAGAAACTTCAGTGACCCTTGTCCAACAAGTTTAATATGATACTAGGCAATATCATGAGACTCAATTTGTTATCATTGCTACCAGGAATTCAAATGGCACTGCCCCTATCTATTCTAAAGATAAGCTGTATTGTTTTGTTATGCAAAGGTCCTTGAAATAAGCTGTGGCATCCACAAGAACTCCTCTTTTTTTTTTTGTTTTTTAACTTTTACCCTGAATTTTGGAAGAGGCTGCTGAGAGAGAAAAGTTTCCTGGGAACTGGACATTGCTGTGTGTGGAAACCTTTGAAAAAGGAAATTGCCTGTAATGGGTTTGTGGTTGCCTCCATTACTAGGCTGCAGTGAATGAGTAAAGCAAGTTAAACTGCAAATATTCTTCCAGATCTCTCTGCCACTGATTTTCCCACCTGAGAAAAACCAGTCTGCCACATTCAAGAAACTGAATCTTCACATGGCAGGAGCATGGCACTGGAGGAACAGCTCTGGAGCTGGGACAAAGCTTTYTCCTGAAATGCAGGCACTAAAGAAAGTAGCCCCAAAGCTGCCTGGATAGAAACTTCAGAAGTGCTGTGCTTTGGCCTTCTGCCATTCCTTTTGAAGTCAGGGACTTCTCCCATTGTGTTAGATTTTAACAGAGTCAGAACAATTTCAACCCCTTTAAAAATATCTCACCCAGTGTTTTCAGTGCATGGTTTTATTGAGTCAGAAGATTTTGCTGGAMAGAATTGTGGCATTTTATAAATCCAGGAGGTGGCCTCTCTGATTTCTTCATGTTAGTACTTTCAGGGTGCCCTTGATTCTCTTCCTGATGCAGTAAGATGCTACAGCTTGATGGCTTAAGTYTTAGCTTTTGTATTTTTGACAGTCTGTACYGCATTAGTTTGCAACTCTGAACTTCATGTAAAGTGTTAGAAATTCTCTCCACAGYTTAGTTAGACAAAACAATCCTTTYCCACCCTGAGAACCAAGGACACTGTTGCAGCTTCAGGCCCCAAAAGTATAAACAACAGYGAATTGAGGAGAGCAACCTGGGAGGATGGGACTTCATAACCTGAARCTGTAACTGGACAGTTGACCCCAATATGKAAATGGACCAAAACTTATAAAAGGGCGAATCTTATTCGTGCTCAGAATCCATCTTGGGTAGAGCCACAGCTGGGCTCTTGTATTKCCCAAGATGYACCYTTTAAAGGCCTTTTAATAAATACTTACTTGATTCCTTTAAYACTCTCTAGCCTCTGTTCCAGRTAGTCTCACAAGGCATCAAGCTGACCCCCTGGTATTTCCTTATTCTGAATCCCACAATGGTAAAATATRAGGAGGGACATGTGACAGAAAGACAGAAGCAGAATTACTTCCTGCACTGCTTGCAGGTCTCCTGGGGTGGCTTGCAGTGTGCCCTGGAGGAGAGGATGGTCCCTTCCTTTGTGCTGTCTCCCTCCTCCTTTCTGACATGAGACACTGCTCACAGTGCTGTGAGAGCTTTTCTGGCAAGGTCAGGCTTGTAATACTGGATTTTGTCCTTATGGCTATGTTTCCAAGAACAAAGCTGCTGTTTTGCTCCTCCTCACTGTGTGTACTGAGTACAGCATCTGGCTTTAGGTCACTGCCTTATGGATAGGTCTTCTTTTTACAGTAAATATGGCTTCATTTTCAAGGGATTTGGCTGTCACAACTCTGCTTGAATTACCAAGCTTTATGAATACTTTCAACCAAGTAGGATTTTCTTAAGTCTCAATGGTTTAGTACTCAAAATGCAGTCCGAGTAACTAAACAAATGAAATGTTTGATATTGAGATCTGTCTGTATTCTATTCTCTGTTGTGACTGGTATCTATTGAGACATGAAACTTTGTTCTGCCCAAGTTATTTTATTTATATAATTTTAATTTGTTTTATATTGGTATTCTGCAGCTACTTCCAAAGGGATTTGTGCCTGGAAAAATTAGAAAAATGAGCCATGTAAGTCCATGAGAGAGGTTATAAAATAAACATTATACCATGTGTGGGGTAACATTTTTTACTGCAAGTGGCTGCTCTCACTTTTCTGGCACTTATACACACAGCCATCTGTTTGAACACTGTTTGAAGTGGCTAYAGTCCAACATTTATGTAACTTGCCTGTAGAAAGGAAATGACATCACTTAGTTTCCTGAAGAATATTACCAATGCCAGAACTGAAGAAACAAAATCTACAATAAATAGAATATRTATTTTAAAATATTTTTTCCCTTTTGCAGTAGGACACCTCTCCATACTGTTCTGCTGATCCCTTCAAAGCCCAGGAAGCCCCGTTCATTTCACACAGACTTTCAYACACACTGCTGGGAGCAGGCTGCAGGCCACTGTAATTTACATGTTACATGGATGAAATTAAATCTGGCAGGACAGGAATGAACTGATGCAACGGCAAAACCTGCAGTGTGCCTTCATGTAAAGATAAAATAACAACAGCAATTTCATAATGAGACTGGGTGAAGCTTCAGCACTTTCAAGTGACCACAGAAGTGCAGCAGCTGTTGGTCATACCTGGGAAAAAAGGGAGCAGAGCCATTTTATATAGGTATGAACTGTGTGACAGGACCTGAGGAATTGAGGGTGGTTGGGCACTGGAACAGCTCCCCAGGGTGGTGGTCACAGCACCAACYTGATGCAGTTCAAGGGCTGTTTGGACAATGCTCTCAGGCTCGGGGTGTGACTCTTGGTTCAGGGCAGGGGTTGGACTCCATAATCCTTGTGGGTCCCTTTCAACTCAGCATATTTGGTGATACTCAGTTTTAAATGGAAAGTTTACGTTATTGGAGTCTTCATAAAGGCTGCATGTGTTTTGAGACATTTGTTTTAAATCTTAGCCAGGCTATAAAGTTTCTCAGCTGGTGATTTCAACTGAGCCAGGTTGAGTTACATCACACAACGGCTTCTTCCTACTCTGTCTTGCCAGGGACTTTTCAAAATYTGTCTTAGCTGATAACTCCTGTTTTGCTGTCTGCTTTTTCTGCATGAAGTTATCAAGTGAATGAAGGACTACTGGATCACCTAGCTAGCAGCCCAAATAAAGTAGAAAGGTCTGTTACTTCTTAAAGAGAGTTTTTTTTTCTGGAGTTTGATTTTTAATTTCTTTGTGTGACTGATATTGCAAAATAGACAAGTCGTATTCCTAGAAGGCCAACTTTGACTGGCAGGGGTTTCATATCCTTCATTAAGGTCCTTAATGTTTAACACAAGTATGAACTAATGGCAAACAAATTGAAATTTCCAGAAATTATGCTATTTGCTATGCTTGAGTGTTGTTTATATAAGTGCTTATTCAATAATATTCAGTCTGTCACATAAATTACAGTGTAGCTTTAATCTGCCTTTATTAACAGATTTGGGCTGATTATTCTTCACATTCTTATATTTTCGAAAGTTTTTCATAGCAAAGTCATTATTCCTCTCAAAAGGAAACGAGAAGAAAGGTTGGCCAATGATGACCCTTAATATTTTATGGAATTCATATAATCTTCTACTTTATGACTGCCCTTGGATAATCTCCAGAATATGYTGAAATCTGAGAATCCACTCCTATTCATTTGAAAGCAATACAAAACATGRTGAAAATATTACTAGACTTTGTACCTCCACAAGGAAACAAAATCCTTAATATCCTTAATATCAAGGTGGGGATACATTTTAACTGGGCATATTGGTTAAAAAACCCCCAAAACTATGGGTGATATAATGATAATAATGATAATAATGATGATGATGATGATGATGATGATAATAATAATAATAATAATAATTATTATTATTATTATCATTATTATTATTATTATTACAACAACAACAACAGTAGTAGTAGTAGTAGTAGTAGTAAAATCTAATGTAGCCAGAGATGTGAAGAACAAAGAAATTTATTTCCACCTGATTATTTGTACAGGTTTTCCAGGCTGAATCAATAAAATTGAAGATTAAATGCCAAATTTATTAATTTTTTTGTTTGTTTTAATAGATCAGTTCACAGCAGAGGCTGAGACCTCTGTCTTAGTAAGTACTCACAAATTAAGTTAATGGTGTCAATGACTTCCTGAATGCAGATATTTGCCTAAATCAAAGGATAATTGAACATTACTGTGAAAATATACTGAAACATGCTATTCATTTAAGCAGCTCTTGGGGCACTGTATTAGAAAGGAATAATTTTAAATCCATTAATTAGAACCAATGTGAAAATGTAGTGATTGTTACAGTGAGTTTGGTCTTACAGAGTATGGAAGTACTCAGTAAAATTAGCATTCCTTGCAGATGTTAATTGTAAACCTATAAACTAGCAGTAAGCCTCTTAAAACCAAGTCTCCTAAATCCTCTGGTTTTTAAGGGTGGTCATACTATAGTCTTAAGGGAATGTCTGAAAATTAGAACTCTGATTTGATCAAATCCCCAGAAGTGAATGGCTGCCTAAATATAAATCTCTGCATTTACACCCAGTTATAAATATGTGTAGGTTGGCCTACTGTGTCTGAAAAGCCATGTTAAATGAAATAGGATCTAAAGAAAAGATATTTTTGCAAATGATGCAAATGTCTTCAAAGACATTTATGCAAATGAGTGTAATCCGTAGGCAGATTTTAATAGAAGTAGTTATAATTATAGTTATAATAGTTTTATAGTTATAATTTACTCTTTCACCTAATGTTTACACTTTTTTTTGCTAATTGTAATTTCTTAAAAATCCGTGTCTTTTTCTAGTGGAAATAATTTATGCTTAGTCAAAAGATACCTCCTGTGAGTTTTCCAGCTGTTAGTTTTAGTTGTGTGCCTGATTTTTAACTGGTCTATGCACCAGTTTTTGTTGTGGAACCACATGAATGATTCCAACCTAAAATAATATAACCCACTGGGACTCAGCACATCCATGTTGGGTATCTAAGGGTATCAATGCATCTGCTTTTGTGGGCTTGGCTAATTTTAATTTTTTTACTCAATAACAGAAACCAAAAAATGAAACAAGACAAAATGAGACAAAACAAAATGAAACAAAAGAAACCAACCAAATAAAAAAACCACACACACAAAGAAATTAAACTAAACCAAACAAAAACCCCCTCCAAATAAACACCAATATAATAAACCGCAATCAACAAAGCAAATAAAATCATCAAAAATATCAAGACTTCCTTGAGGCCTAAAAACATGTAAGCTATGAATAAGTCAATTAGCATTTCTTGACCCTAGGAAGTTATTGTAATTAGAAATATGCACATATAATTTTCTTGAAATTGTTATAGTCTTCTGGAAGGTAATGTCTGAGTTTATAGAAAAATGTAAAATATTTTTGTTTTTAAGATCTTTTTCCCAAAAGAAACCAGGRAGAAATTGGTGTCCCTCAGACAGCTCCCACTGCTTTGGAGTCTTGGCTAAATAAGTGGCTTAAAACTGAAAGGCTGCAGATGAAGGATCTTGTGATGGAAACAGAAGTTTCTAACATGATGCGGGTTCAAATWTATGAATCTTATAGTTTTCTAGGTTTTCAGCTAATGTGTGGGAAGTGTCCAAACCCTAGGGTGCCTGGTTTAACTCTACCACAGGGGTTCTGCAGCTTGGTGTGGACCCRGAGAGCCCTCAGTAGCACATGGCTCCAGCTCCCTAATAATATCAAAAACTTGGCATCCCTAATATTGGTATGATCTTGCTTATAAGTTTGTCTAAGAACAAAGATGAGCTGGCAGGAAACTATGCAGGCTTCAAAAAAATCCTTTCCAATATATTTGGAAGGAATACTAGTTCATGAAAATTATACCATTAAAAAAAAAGTTAAAAAAAAGTTAAAAAAAGTAAAGAGAAGGTGCACCATTACTATCTCTTCAAGACTTCCATTTGTATTTCTAAATGACTGGTTATAACTGCAAAAGCACACTATATTTAGGATTTTCTGATAGATTCACCTCTGCTCTCATGCTTATGGTCACAAGCTAAAYAGGCATTTAAGTAAGGCTTTATTCTCTCTGAATTCTCATAATGGACATGTTCAAGACATGAAAATCTGTACTACAGGAAAAAGCCTTATTATTAACAGTATCAGAGGAATACTGCTAGAATTAATTGACTGTATAGCTAAAAATAGGGAATGAAWTATGATATACAGTAGAAAATATTAAATGAAAATATGAATGCCTAACATGGTGTAGGGTGCATTTCCAAGCAGCATGAGCTGCATTTCTACAGTGCTATATAATTTACAGTTTTCTCTAAGGACATTTGTGGTGTGGAGGACTTAAGTATTTTGAAAWTTGATTTAAGCATGGGATGAAACCCCTAAATGCCAAAACTGTCAGTAAAGGAGAAAGAAAGTGCCCTAGACTTCCAGTGCCAGTGCCAGTCCTACCTGAGTGATCCAGTTGTGAGGACTTGGAAGTCTCGATTTTTTACCTTGGTCACATGCAAAACCATCCAGCTGGAGAAAGCATTGTTATGGGAGGATGCTTGTGTTCAAAGGCCTCAGTGTCCTAAATGCCCAGGTCCCTTCCCTGCCCATTTTGGTTTTTTGCTGTGGGGTGGGACAGTTTTTACATGGTCCTGCCTGCCACACCATCCCCTTAGCACAAGGTCAGCAGCCTGTCCAAGCTGTTCCYGGAGAATAAGGGACCTTTTTGGAAATTTGGCAGCCCTGAGGCCCTGGCAAGTTCTTTGTTGGGTTTTTTTCTGGAGCAGGTAGGTGATCTGCAAGGAGTTGGGAGAACTTGACTGTTTCCCTCCTCACTACAGCCTCCTTTCAGGCAGTTGGAAGGAGTGATAAGGTGACTCCTGAGCCTCCTCTTCTCCAAGCTAAACACCCCCATCTCCCTCAGTTGCTCCTTATCAAATCTGTGCTCCAGACCCTTCACCAGCTCCATTGCCCTTCTCTGGACTCTCCAGCATCTCAATATCTTTCTTGAATTGAGGGGTGAAGAAATTAACACAGTATTGAAAGTGCAGCCTCTGCAGTGCCCATTACAGGGGGACAATCCCTGCCCTGCTCCTGCTGCCCACACTATTGCTGAGCCAGACCAGGATGCCATTGGCCTTCTTGGCCACCTGGGCACAGCCTGGCTCATGTTCAGCTGCTGTTGATCCACACCCCAAAACCGACCTAGAAGGCAAAGGTAACTCAGGTTCTTGTTAACAAATTCCTTGAGGTGTATTAGTATGAAATGACACTGAATGATTGCTGTTCACAAATATATATGTGCATRTATGTAGGGTTTATTTTGGAACAATTTGGTTGCAATGAAAAGCAGGTTAGCCTTCTTGGTTGKTATCTACGGTGATATAGTAATACAAAAGCATAAAAATAGCACTTCAGGAAATATATTGAAGAAAAGAAAGAAAGGATAAGAGTAGAAAGATATACAGTCACCATCTGTGGGTCCAGTGGCAAGATAAGGTAACAGTTTTATTGGCTGAAGTGATGTCACTGTCTTGTTGAAGTGATGGTCACTTAATCAGTCAGGGGTGGGAGAACCCCATGAACCCCATGAAGCACAAAGTCCAATATAATATACACTCAGGTTCAGGTAGGAATGCCCATGTACCTCCCCTGCTGGGGGGACCTCTTAGTTCTCCGGTGGAAGTCCTAAAGGATGAATCTGGGGACACTCTGGGGGCCTTTGGTGGTTTATGACTCCTTCTAGGACATGACAGCTGCCTCTCAAGTTGATGTAGTGAAGCCATCTCTGCCCCATCAGAAGGATGAACGTTCTCAGGCCAAYCTGTGAATGTGAAATGTCTCMTGTGAATGTGGCTGTCCCTGSGGGCAGRATGGAGTTTTACAACTGAGCCTGARTTTGTGTGAGGGAAGGCAGCTGGCATGATAAAAGGCACCATCCCTTCTCTGCAGGGTCTGCCTCTTATTTGGCTTGGAGCCTCCTGGTGGGTTTTCAGTCTCTCTTTCTCTCTCTCTGTGGACCAGAGGCTTGCCTCTACATGCCCAAAATCTCACCTCCTGCTGCTCAGGGGCTGCAAACCTCAGCAAAGCATCCTGCCGCTTCCACAAATAGGCAAGGCTTTTGTGTCAATAACTTGTAACTTTTCAGTCTATCACAGTCCATTTCCATTGGTCAGCTTTCTAGCCTCTCTTCCTTGTACAATTTTGATATCAGAAAAAAAGTCACATTGTAACAACAACAACAACAAACCCCAAACAAAACAAAATAGTTGAGATTTTTCATTTTATCCCCATGCTTGTTCTTCTACTTTACTGCCTATTTAGAAAAATGCAGCAAGAAAATGTGGTAAATATAGATACAGAAAAAAACAAGAAATTAAAAACTCTGGTAAGTTTCTGGGATCAATAGGGTTCTCCAGGAACAACATGAAAGAAAGCATTTTTAAATGCTTCTGAAGAACTTAATGCAATTTTCTTGAAATAGTCTTTCTCTGAAAAGAATTTAGGCAGTACTTACTTCACAGAACAGTTTCTGACTTTACGCAACATCTGTTCACTTTGGCAGCACGTTTTCCATTGTCAGCCTTTCAAAACCAGCAGCACTGGCTTCCCTTTTGTGCTGATCTGGTGTTCTTGGGTCATGAGGTTCAATTAAACATTCAATTGTATTTCTTTGTGAATTAAGTATATTTTAGTCTGGCAAAGCATGATCAGCCAGACATGGAAGTACACCTTGCCGTGTTTCTGAGAGGGGTGAGGTATTTCACAGAGCTTTCTTCTGCATTTTCCAAAAGAACACAAGTTGGTCTACACATAGGGTTGGGAAAGCATTCATGTGATGCCAAAGCTTTCTGCAAATTCTTATTCAACAGCTTGAATACTGCTTACAGAGTTGAAATATCCTTTACACTAACACCACAGTTCTTTCTATAAGTAGCTTTCTATTCAGCTACTGTTGACTTAACCCATTCCTTCCATTTTTGCAGCCTACGTTCAAGCCCATTTTGGGCTGTCATTTTGGTAAACCTGACCAAATACTGCATACAGCTGGAAAAATTCACCTCAAATATTAGGGGGAGAAATGTGTGGTGGGTTATTTTACAGCAAGATAAACTGAAAACAGTTATACAGATGTTTCTGAGGGACAAAGTGGCAGGGACTTCTGACAAATTAAACACCATAAAGTCTGGCAGTGAATATTGGCATCCAATACATATAAAACTCTTTCCATGTGCAAGCGCTCTTTCCTAAGGCAAAAAAAAGTAGCAGTCTTAGTGGGGAAAAAAAATCCCATTTACACAGGTCAAATAGCATTTATAAGTCCCTAGAGGAAGATTGATTGTCACCTCTGGAGGCGTGGGATTGTTTGGCCGAGCGGCATGTCCCTGTGTTCCTGCTGCCCCCAGCCCCGGCAGCTCCGGCAGCGCGCACGCCAGGGCCCCTTGGCTGCACAGCACAGCCCAGAAGGGTATTTATTCTTCTGTGGGCTTCAAAAACAGGAAGTAACATTTCAAGTAATTGCAGATTTACTGTGAGCCCGTGGCTGGTCCCTCTGCATTGTCCCTGCTTTCCTGTTTGAGCTTGGAGGAAGTGGCCACAGGGATAGGGGGAAGGGAAACCTTCCTATGATGCTTCTGCAACTGCAGCCTACATTACTTAGGGGAAGAGTGAAAAAAACATATTCAGACCCGTG
Organism: Alauda arvensis; assembly: GCA_902810485.1. Taxonomy (NCBI): domain Eukaryota; kingdom Metazoa; phylum Chordata; class Aves; order Passeriformes; family Alaudidae; genus Alauda; species Alauda arvensis. The sequence continues at coordinate 869,628 of CADDXX010000064.1, read as the reverse complement.
CCAAAGGCTTGCAAGAAATATTTGACATCTAACCTTTTACAACAAGTGGGAGCTAAAGGTTAAATGACACACAACCCAAGTGCTTAGGAAAAGGATATGTTTATGTCATCAACTTCTGTTGGATTGTAAAGGAACAGTGTATGACAGGGGAATGCGCTTTGGCTATCAGGAAAATACACGATGGCTTCTATTTATGAACATGAAAAGGGCTGTACATATTTACGTTTTCACATCTAAATGCCCATTTCAAATCAGATAGCTAACTGGAGAGAGTGCAGGGTGGACACCAGTGGCTACTTGCTTTGTCTCTGTGCATCTAGACATCAATTATTCCCCAAATATTCTAATTTTCCATGTAACATCACTTCTTTTGRGGAACTGCCATGAAAGATTCTGACAGTCAGCATTGTTCATTGCTCTCAAGTAATTTATGGAGCTAGAAATCCAGACGAGTCATGTGTTTTCCAAAGTAATATATTGGTRTTCTCTAAACTCAGTGATGGAAACACCGAGTTTTTGTTGCGAAGTGCCAAAAAGATTCCCTAGGCTATTTCACTCTAAATAATGCTAATACTTCAGTGGCTGTATTTCAGGAAAAGTGATTCTGCTAGCCATTGCTTCTTTGGTCAGTTGAAAAAGTAGCTGAATTCAGGAGGGTCTGCTCCATGAATTCAAAAAAGAATTTTTTCCCATATAGATTCTAACACTCTGTCGGAATTTACGCAACAGAGACTGATGACCCTCAAGAAAGAAAATCAGTCATCCTCTCCTGAGGAAATGAATATACTTTGTATGTTGCAACTTTCTCTTAGTACARATTACCAGCCATTGGCTGGGATCTGTCTCACCTAACCTGTTCACCAGTTCAGAACTATTTGCTTCCTTTACGTGCACTGGAGAAGCATGGGACCTGTTGGAAGAAAATTCTGCTCATATACCTTTTTAGATGGATGGATCACTGATTAGAAAGGGAAACTATACAAACTCCTCATACTAAACTTCTAATTTCAGATAGCTATTGTTAGCTAAGCAGAATTCTGCTGTGAAAACTAACTTTTCTACATTTTGCATAAATAAAATTAAAAATAACTTTGGGACACAAATCAAAGGTTAGTATTAATCCTCTGTGAATGTGCCCCWTTCATTAAGAAAAAATGCAATACTGCATAATCATTCCGAGTACTCGGTATTATGTGCCAACAAGTTGTAGCATGAATATAAACATTGTGCTGGCAGGGCAAGAATGACTTTTGGAAATTTTCCTTTCAGAATAAGCAAAGCTGCCAATATCACCCACAGAAGAAAAATATGAAGTAGAACAATATACCAAATAAGTATTCCAGCACAGGCTTTCCTATTCATATTCTGTCAGGCTAGAGGTTATCGCTGTTTGTTTAGTTGTCTCTAGTAAACACTGTGCCTTGAGATGCAGACATTGTGCCAGTAGTCTTCATTTATAAAGTGGAAGAGTCTGGAAGTTATTCTAGGATGTTTGATTATTTTATTTTTAGATAAGTCCTTCCTCATTGGTGGTGTTGTGTTCCTTAGATCACAGTTAAAAATATTTTCTCTTAATGATTCTATTTTTCCTACAGTTAAGCAGTTGTGATTTGAGTCTCAAAGGTCAAAGGCAAGTCAGAGCTCAAAGACCAGATCCAGATGCTTGACAGAAGGAATGATCTTCACTGACCATCTTCTATACACCATTCTTTCCCTATGCTAATAACTTTCCCCTATGGCCACTGGGTCAGCTTATCAAGTAAGGTGTTTAAGTGCATGAGTGTCAATGTCACCATGGTTTCAGTTGTCAGCTTGCAGTGTTTTCAGTCAAGTCTTCCACAGAATGGGGGAATTTGAGATTTTCAGACTGGTGTTTTTATTTTCTTTTCTCATATCTCTTCTGAATTTCATCTSTGCTACTTCAGCCTATTATTTCGCTGTTCCTTTCAGTAGGGAAGACTGGGGTAGSCCTTCCATTTCATACTTAAAATTTAGGATGCTTGCCTAACAAATAAGATATAAAAACTTTCTCCAAGCTGGACCAAGAGTAGTGAATCTGTTGTTCTACACCCKGGGCGCCACTTTAACCACTGGATTTACGCAGTGTGGAAGAGAGAGAATTGGCAGGAGGTATTATGCAATTATGCAAAAACCAAAATTGAAACAGCAGACTAATGTACCTGTTGCCAGACAGAGCCACTAGTTACATAGGCAAGATCTCCACCTTTTTCACTACATCACAAACTGACCCTTCAACATCCTTCATTCCAGTTGTTAGTGCTGTAGTTGTGGGTTTTTTTTTTTTCTTTCCTCTGTTCATTAATCCCTTGCAGCTACTCAAAGGAAATGGAAGCAAGGTGAGAGTGCATGGCAAAAGACACTGCTCTCTGCAGATTTGTATCTTTGTAGACAGGCATTTTATGTCCAAGAGATATTGGCTGGACTCGAACTATTCCTGCATGGACCATTTTGCTCCACTAGTTACTCTGAGTTTCCTTTGCTCTGAGAGGCCTTAAKAAATATTTTACATTGCCAAGAWAKKAAYTGTTGATAATCAAATAAGTTYTAAGTATCAAARACAYAATTAATAAAAATAATCAAATAAAWATTTTTCCTTTTGCATTAGGTAGGAATTTGTACCAGGTTAAGAGAATAAGCATGACCTGAACTTCATCTTYCAGACATTTCTATGCTCTGAGATAATGAGAGCTGTGACACAGGGAGCAGAGGTTCTCCCAGGCCTTTGCCTTCTTTTGGCAGAGTTCCAGAAATARTCATCATGGGTCTTTGGTCCAGGAAAATGTGTGCCAGAGACCTCCATATGAATGAGCTCTGCCCCACCAGCCATGGATCTGTTGAACATGTTGGTTTATTTTCAGTGGAAATATTAATTCTTGTTCCCTAAATTTCATAGGGAACACACTGTCATGATTTTACTTTGTTATTCAAGTTATTCAATACTATTAAACAACTGATGATAACACCACATTGTCCTCAGYTTTAATTTTATAATATATAGATAAATGAAGATTCAGTGTAATCTAAAATGCATATGGAGGAAATTTTGTGAAACAACTTCCATTTTTTTTCCCAATTATTTTACAGACTGCTAGTATCTAAAAAAGAGTTTTTCATATTTTTGTAATGATGACACTTGGAACTATTTTCTTAACATACTCTATTTGGAAAAGTGGAGATAAATGTCCCTGAGAGTGCTGTCACAGCCAGTTGCACAAATGTTACTCCTTAAAATAATATATTTCATCTGAAATTTGGGGAAAAAAGAATTATTATATTATTAATAATTGCTTTCCCCAGAAGGAATTTGACATACAAATGCTTGGTAATTTTCCTTAGTCTTGTGGTCCAATCATGCAGCCACACCTTATCATTGTGRTATAAGTTTAGAGTGTCTTGTAAGTGCAATTCAAACTCTCAGRTTTGATTGGATACAGAAATCAACTGCTCTGTCCCTTGAACTGTGACCTTAAACAATCAGGCCTTTTCCTTCCCCATGGGAATCATGTGAYTGCACTCTCAGCGGATAATTTTTACGGATTCTTTTATGGTATTTCCGACAGAGGAAAACGATCCTGTTATCTCATTTTAAAAGCTTAGTAATGAGCATTTTCACGTTCAATTTTTTTTTAAATATATCTCTTCTTTCCTTTCAGCTTATCTAAAACCACTTGCTTAAGAAGAAGCAAGAAAGGATCACAGACATATTTTTCCCCCACAGGACAAAAAATAAGCTGCAATAAATACGATAACAAGCTGTTAGTCAAGAAACTTCACCATAATATAGGATGGAAAATAGTTAAATAGAAAATTTCTAGAAATAGAAATAGAAAACAGAAGTAAGCCACAGTTTAAAATCATCACAGAAAAGGCTCTGTAGTATCAGAMAATTGATTCCAATTGGATACAATTTTCAGGAAGAATTTATATTCCTTTGTTKGTGCAATCCCTCACAAGGACACAGATAATAGGCCTTCATAGGCTCTTACATTTTTACAGTAAGATTTTCTTAAGAAAACAATTCAAGCAGGTTTTCAGACACTCATGAGATGCAGAAAGTTCTCAGAAACAGAAGCATGATAAACTGAACTACTCTCAGTTACTCTGACTTGTCTGAAGTAATCCAGAATTTARGCTGCTGTACCTGACAAAAGACTTTCACTCACCATCACTCACAAYTGTTGTKCCATACAAAACAGGATACTTTATTGTTGAGAGAAAATCAGTGGCAATGTCAATTCACATTTTGTCTGAAAAAAACGTGGATATTTTGTGTACAGAGACGTGGTCCATTTGTCATACATAATATGTACTTTCAAATGACATCACATTTACAAAGAAGTGCATCTTCCCTGTGTTGAAAAAAAATCAACTGCATGAGTCAATTATCTCTGTAGTGAAAAAACAAAGACCTCCAAAAAATAAAAATTCTGTTTTAAGCTAATTTTTTTTTTCTGAGAATATGTACTTACTGCTCTTTTATTGCTTGTGAAAGTGATTATTAAATGAGCAGCTGCTGACATACATAAGCAAATTCAAACCATTAAATCCTGACTTAGCTTTCAGATCCCAGGAGTGGAAAAATCATGAAAGAAAGTATTTCTTACAAGATTTTCCTTTGTGGCATCCACAAAAGACTGCTTTCTCCTGTTTTTCCCCTGTGGATTATGATTACTTATGTTTCCAGGCATCTGACTGCAAATCCAAGATCCTAGGGCTGCTTTCGTGTTCTAAAATAAGTGACTTCATATTTTTCCTGCATGCCTTTGCAATTCTTTTGCTATAGGCATTTTAATTCCACTCCAGGGAAATTTAAGACATTTTTAACAATGAAAGTAAGTTTAGCTCACCMGAGCTCAGTGAAGTAATGATACAGGTGGTGTGGGACAATTTCATCATTACAGGARTGGTAATAGGACTCAGTAAGCAAATGTGCATTTTCATCGACTAATGGCATGTTCTGGAGGACCAGAAGAAGAGCTATAGCAACTACTACTCTAGCAACTATTACTCAGGTAATCCAACTGTTCACTAAAATTTTCATCCATTTCTCAAGACATGTGACAGGGAATTTTTCAGAAGGTAGAGGATTAGTAGAATTTTGTGTATTTTAAAATCTAGGTCAAGAGAAAAAAAACTTTTTTTCCTTTTAAATCAAAGGATATTTTTTTTTTCTGAACTGCAGTCACTGTTTGTCAGAAGAGTCTTCCTTTGATACTTACATGGAATTGAAGAATTTGCCTCCTGATTAGTTCCAGCCAAAAATTCATAGTTGATTGTGAGTTTCCAACAGAAACGTAGAGAGCAATGGATGGTTCAAAAGTCATGTTTTCAGAAGTCTGGAGTTCAACTAATTTTTCYATGTGCTATAAGCCTGGACAAACTGTATCTTTCATGATGTACCATGCCCTCACATTCTCTGAACTTACTGGAAAGTTTTCTGACCTGCCTGTTTTACAACATCTTTTGAACAAGCAAAATAAATKGAACTTCCTCTGTCTTTTATTGTAATTTACTGAATCACTATTTCAGACCTCTTTGTAAATTTTCAAAGTTGTCAGCTTCTTTATTAAAAGAAAGTGTTGACACCAGATCTGGAAAGATTATTGCAGTGAGAGGCTCTATAATTTCTGAAATAAATTACTTCCCTACTCCCACCTTCAAGTTTCCTGCTACTGCATCTGTGAATTACATTTAGCTTCTTGCACAGGCATCAAAGTTCCAATGTGCTTTCCAGTGTTGCTGCTTTCCAGGACACCATCTCCTACACTAACAGTGTACCTGGCAGCTGTATTTCTTCGTGTCTGGCAGAGGATTTAGCTGTGTTAAGTGATGCTGCTGGAACAAATGTACCTTAGGAAGTCACACAGCCTATATAACTGATCAGCTCACATCTCATTTACACCTCTAATGAATTATACTCATAAATGCTAGATACTGTTTGGATTTTTTTTTATTTTCCTCAATAAGGACTAAATGCATTTAGAAACACCCATTTCCTCTTCTATGATACTTTTTCTTATATATCAGCTACTCAAGTCTCTCAGAAGAGAATGCTTTTTTGCATTCATTGTATTATAACATTACAATACTTTTCTGATGGAACAGACTTTCCGTGATTTACCTGTGGTTGCTATTAGTCTGACATTTTAGAAATTCAAAAAAATGCAATTTRAAAAGTGTATAAGACCACCTTTTGAACAAAAATTATGCAATTTTCACTKGAATATGAACTTATCCCAAACTCAACTTTACTCCAAGCTCAATGCAAAAGAGGCTGAATGTATACATTGATGTATGAATTATTCTGTTGCTGACTATCACCAGTTRTCATGCTCAATAGTTTTACCAAATTAGTAACTATGGGCTAAAAAGTTGTTTTCTGTGGTAAGTTCAAGTGATTCTATCCTTTTGTCTTTAATTCTAATGGGCATGGAATTTCACTGACTTTTTTAACTGTCTCCTTCTTTTATAGTGTTTTTGCTCAATATTATCCTTTCTARTGGCCAAGTGTTTTCCATATCACATTCACTCTCAGCCATTACAAATGTCTTAATTCCTTTTGATGTTGTTTTTTTTTTTTTATAATTACAGTCACCTTCAGAAATCATTATCAGTTTGGAGCACTTAGGAAAACTTTATTTGGCCATTTTCAAGTGCTTTTTAATTCTGGCATCCCAAGGGAGGTTTGAAGGAWTTCTGATCCAYGTTTGTTCTGGTTAATAAACCAAAYTGTATCAGTCCCAGGATTTCTACAGGACTTCTCCTGATCACCTGGGATGTAGGTGACAATTTTTCTTTCTTCATCATTTWTGAGCTGCAGAAAGAGGCAAAGAATGCCATCCTCTAAGTACTTACTAAATGGCTACAGCTACAGCAGTTATATTTGGCAAGGTGCAGTTATTATTATAGACCTTATAGATGTTTAATATCTTCTCAAGTACTAAAAATTAGTTTGTCCTGCAGGTGGCCAGTTAAGAAAGAGTTTCCATACATACCAGATTGGCAGAAACAGCACTGCCTGTAATATGCAGAGTAGGTGGAACAGACATTTGTAGCAGACGCGTGCCCAAATAACTCAAGAACTTGGTTGCTGGGAAGACCATGCAGCAGCAAAAGTAATTCCTAACTCTTCTTTGTATTTCTGTTCAATTTTTGTCTTTAGCTTTGAGAGATTGGACCTTTTAAGACACCTGGTGTATATATACATATTAATCATAACTGTATTCTATTTCCATATGGGGAAAGCATCATTGTAATTACATCTACTTGATTTACTTGTATTTGTACAAGTAAGAGCACCAAAACCCCCTAAATTGACAGTCTGTAGCTGAACACATTTTCCCTCAATATTTTAACAAGGAAGGGTTTACTATTTTRTTTCCTTAGGCTATTCAATAGTCTGTTATATTGCCTTAGCATTATCCAGTTTTGTGATTTATAATTTAGTCTGTGAATTAGTATACAATCAAGGTTCTGTTTTTCTGAACCCTTTGCAGCTCTAAACCATATAATATCCTCACTGTCTTTCCTAAATAGTCTGTAACCAATGAGTTTAATATCCGGTCATGTGAATCATACCACTGCAGCTGAGTAATACCAACAAGCTTAAATTTCCTTTCCTAAATTTGTGTTTTGAATTTTCCAGATTCTCAGAATGATTTTAGGAACAGACTGTTTTTCAACAGATTTCAGTCCTTTTCTGTTTGTTCATATGTACTTGCAAGTTCTGCATAGGCTACATGTTCTTTCTTTATTTACAAAGAAATTGCCCAAAAGCCACCCTTTCTACCTTCCTAGAAAAAGCATCCCTGGTATCTATCTTTTTCTGGAGTAGTTTCCCATAGAAATAAARGTAGTTTTCATTTATGTTACAGTAGAAATGACCCTGCTGCATGAGTAAGTCCAAGAGAGGATTGAATACAGGCAGGTAAGCTACACACGTCTGTGCCTGACCTCTGTGTCTTTTCATCTATAGTAGGTAATATTCAGCTTGTATAAACATAAAGCTTCCCACCTGGATACATGGTAAGTAAATCTTGCAATTGATTCCTAGGGCAGAGGAAGCAGAAACCTCTTGTGAGAACAAAATTTTGTTATGGTAACAAGGAGACAAACATGTCTTAAAATAAGCAAACTGATGATTTGGGATTAATAATAGTCTYTTCCCACTTGAATTTCAATGAAATGGAGTTCAAATATGTGACTGGTGATGTTTCAAATCTCTTGCTGTTAAATGGCTATTTTCAAATATTGTTCCAAATGAGAATACAGAAATTACTATTTTTTAATAAATCAGTGTGTGAGAAGCTGACTTTGTCATAGGGAGTTGGTGGGGGGGCACCAATAATTGCATTTTTTTTGAGAAACCAGTGAGCAAGTTTCCTAAAATGGTAACATTAGTACTTTTGCTTCAACAGAAAATCTAGATGTGCTTTACATTTCTTACTGATGTATAAAAAGGCTGCACTTTTACAGAGTTTTACACTACTAAGCGCAGAACATCACATATGGGATATGTTATATACTGAGGAGGTTTGACACTTTGGCAAAGAGGACTTTCTCTCTTCCTGCTTGTAAGCATGAAAGCTTACAGTGAAAGCTCTTGAGCTTCTTGATTTCTTCCATAGGCTCATTTCATAGGGGCTGTCACTGAACTCAGAACTCTTTCTAGATGTGTTATGAATGTAGGTACAAACATTAATTACAAACAAACATTTAGGTTCCAACAGAACCTAAATTCTTGAACCAAACCTACTCATGAAGGAAATTGTCTTTGTTTAGACGCATGTAAATCACATATATGTTAAACATTAAATGCATACAAAGATGAAACTTTTACYACCCTGCAGCAGGAATTCTGAAGCTATTGGTGAACAGAAGGAAGAGATGCTCCTCTGGCGTTGTGCAGACTCTGCAGGCCCAGGGAGGYAGAATGTGTGTGTGTGTCAGCAGGGTGGGATGACCATGATATGTTTTGTCTATTATGGAACACCATGCAGAAGTTCTGAAGCACTCTAACTGCAGCCTCCAGCAGCAGTAAAACAAAAATTGTTTCTGGTCAGCAGCACAGACCACATGCATGGTGTTTTGTTCACTGCTGCTACATAAATGGAAAGGGGAAGGAACTGGATGTGAAACACCTTGTGCATATAACAGCATTTAAGGAAGATATTTATACAATACAGAAGTACAACACTTTTCTCTGTGTATGTGCTGCTGARTGGAAAGATCTGTTATTTTCTGGAGGAAGCGGAATGTAACTATTATGGATCACATAGRCAGGATGTTAGAGTAAACTCATGATCAGAACTAGTGCTGAGGATCAAAACCTCATTTCATTATGTGCCAGGGGCACCCCAGACATTTGTACAGTCATCAAGAAAGCCAAAAGATTGTAGATGTGCTTCCTGTTTCCTTCTGTTGAKGGAGGAGGAGTTCATGGGAGTCCCTAATAGGACAGTTCAGCAGTGTTTTCTTGGTCTTGGAGGTTATTTTTGAACAGAGATATATTAAAGGTCATCACTTCTTTGTTCTCTGTGATGTGTCTTTAAAAGCAGGCTTTTCTGCTTTGTTTCACAAAGCAATAATAGCATCTTTGTAATACAGATGTAATTGCCATATACCTCCCCACAATTGTTTAACAATGCCTCTTTCTTGCAGAAGGAATCAATAATTAAAAAAAATATATTTTGGACTTACCCTTTAATTTGGTTGAGTAATAGTTGCATTTGAAAAGAGATTAATTAAACTGTGATAACGTCATMAATCCAACTGGACTAAGTTGTCCTTTGTGTGCGACTGTTATCATGAGCTTGCATTAAAGTTTTCTTTCTTGATTTCATGCTTCCTCAAAATAYAAGCTAACTTTGGTTGCAATAAATAGCACTCTTCAATCTAGGATCAGGCTCTGATTGTCTTAGTCTTGCTCAGTGGCATCTTCACAATACAAATTTTGTTGCTAATTTTAAAGAAATACAATTGGAAAATTTGTCCCAATAAGACAAAAAGTGCCAGTACCTCATGTGCAATATAAATACAGAATTCACATTAACTTGCGTCTTTTGCTTTTTTATCCCATCCCTGAGAACAGTCAAACGCCACCTTCTCTGTGACTTGCCATTAGGGACTTGTGGTGARCATGAAGAGCTTTCTTAACTCTGGACATCAAACACACCTCCTGAGGCTCTCTTTGTACATTCGATGTTTGAGGTCCCAACCATCTTGAAGTTGTTTCCCAGACTTGTCACTTACTCCAAATTGAAAGCTTTAAATTTCCTTGTGCTTCCTCTGGTTTTGGGCTTGTCATTACTGCCATGTGGCCAGTGGGATAAGGAGAACAATCTCCTCTTCCTAGTGGCTGTGTGCCTGCTGAGACAGCCCAGCCTWCAGTCAGCCTTTCTTCACCATGAGGGCACACCACTTTATCTGCCCTGCTCTTTTTTCACCAGCTCCCTGAGRACCTCTTTTCCATCCAGTCAGATCCTCTCCCATGTGGGCTATTGCATCCTRGCTGCAGGACTTGGCATTTCACTTTGAGGAACTTAATGAGGTTTTCATCAGCTGCCCTCTCCTGTCTGTCTGGAATCCCTCTAAGTAGAAATCCTTTTCTCCAATATCAAAACTGCTCTCCCAAATACACTGTGAGAATGTCTGAGACTGCTCTTTCCCCCACTGTTCAGCTGATTAAAAAAATTTTAAACTGTATCGAATGCTGAGGGAACTGACTCCTAACTGGACACCAGTTTGTACTTCTGGTGACCTCCAAAAACATTTGGCCCCAGCAGTGCAGCCAGTTACTAACTCACTGTACTATTCATCTATTCAAACTGTATCTCAATAGTTTGTGTGATATTACATGAAAATATGGAGCACTAGTATATTTAACATCCCTGCCACTCTGCTTCTGTACATATTTTAGATTGATAGTCTCAGCAGAATTTTCTCAACTTGATAATTTGCTTTATGCATGAACTGTGGAAGAGAACAAGACTATGTTCACTCTCTGGTTTTATCAGATTGGTAAGGAAAGCTTGGGTTAAGTGCCTATTCCCAAATTTTCAGTCAATGACTGTGATCACTGCCTTGCCTGCTGGCCGCTCACCTAAGATGTAGTTAGGGCTGAAGTCTAAATTTTCAGTGATGTATAGGGCCTGTGAGATGGCACAAATTTGAAGRCCAGATTTGATTCTAACAAGTGCTGATTCTATCCTGAAAAGAGATATCATTGAAGACCTGGCCTCCCCGAGATCTGCATTTCCAGTCTTTGCTTAAGATTGCAAAACCATCCTCAATGTTATCTTTGTGGCTGACTTGYAAGAACCCTCAACTTCTTGCAGGAACAGTGGATTTGCTTTCATGTTAAGATGTCCAGACTTGAAAAAAAGTAGGAATTTCTTTATTAGCTAACCCCTATCCTGTTAACTCAGGTGCTTAAACAGCAAAGGAACTACAAAAGTATGTGCATGTTGAAGTCAGGCTGTTATGTCCTGTGTGGATACAGGAGTCACTAAGGTGCCCTACCAAGAAGATAATAATGCATTTATTTATACATAGCCATCTGCAAGATGTGGGATCTCCCAAGAGCTTCAAAAGTGAAGTAATCTGATTATAAAATCAAAGTATTTGACTATTCCACTGGAAATCAGTGCTGACATTACAAGAATAGCTTTCTTTGTTCTACTGTTTTATTTTCAACCAAGAGCGTGGCTTGCTGAGCTTATCTGCTTGCAGCTGACCTTTAATGACAAGCACCTGTATGTACACCCACATCACCCACCTGTCYACAAACTCCAGCTGCCTCCTCTGCATGTTTGGTAAACACTTCAAACTACTCATTTAGGGGATACCCAGTTCCTCAGCAGCAGGCACTTGCCACTAAGTGGGACATTTCAGCTCTTTGTCCATTGTGCTARCAATGGGATGAGCCTAAATTGCCTGGATGCTTGTGCTCTGGGGGAGAGGTTAAGCATCACTACCTGTCCTTGTCYTGGCAGTGAAAAGATGCTGAGCACAGAAGTGTCTGTGGAGAGCAGACAAGAAACCTTGTAACATCTGATAGCTGCATAGTTCTGTGACAGACAACTTGCCCTGCATGGTGTGTCTGTGGCCTCTGTGTCTACCTTCACCTCTGCACTTCATTCTGGGATGCCTTCAAACCAGCAAGTACCACACTGACCCAGCACTTGATGTTCCTCCAGCCTTGTCTGAAGCAGWGTGTGGGAGAGGTCATGCATCTATCAGTGCTTCCCAGACCAAACATGAGTGTTTGAAGGCCAAAGATTCTCTGCACTATCCTTTTCTGTCTGCTTACTGGAAGGCTGAGATGTACTACCTCTCTACTTACTCCCTCACTCTGCAGCCCTTACACTGCCTGTGAGAATGGTGTGGGGGGATGCTCAGTTATCTGAAGGTTTTTGAGAATTTACCTAATTGTGCATACCTTTAGGTAAATACAATAGGTTATGTTATTTTGGAGGTTTTCTCACTGTCCCTAAATATTCTCACAACTCTGGCCAACTGCATCACCTGTGAAATAATTAATTTAAAGGTTCCAACTGCTGCAGATAGGGGTTGTTTTTGTCTTATAATAAAAACACAAAGACTCCACTAAGATTGCTGCTTTCCCAGGTGATTAAATTCAAGAGCATGATTTATAGGCAGATTGAGACCCTGATTTTTTAAGGATAGAAAGGTTTGTGGTCAGGGTTGCTAATGTCTCAGAAATAACTAGATTATATTATGCTGAAGGTAGGGTGTTACTTATTCAAGAAGTTCRATTTTGAATAATTATGTAAATATCTTGTTTCTATTTCATTTTGACATTCATTTGCAGCAMAAGGAAAGCATGGGATGTGTCACCCAGATGCTGAAGTCCCATCTGTCCCATGCAAAGGGAATGCCTGAGGAAAAGCAAGTGTGTTTGGGCCACTCTTTTCCCATGTGTGTAAAGCTGTCTGTGGTTTGGAAGTTTGCCTCAGCAGGTTCAGTGGGAATGTGCAGGGCAGTGACCCTGTTAAAGTTGTGTATTGCTGTAGCCATTAACAAACTTGTTGGTGTAGTGAGGTTCAGGTCTGCAACAATGAACTGTATAAATACTTATAGTGAATTCAGACAGCTTTTTGTTTTTTTAATGTGGACTCTATCACATAAGATTTCATAGTTTCCTAGAAGAAGTAAGGAACAGCTTAGTTCCTTGACTTCTAGTCAAAAGGTATCTATTCTGGATAAAGTATTTGAGCTGGAACAATTTACTGTTTCATACCATCTCCATTAACTTGTTCCACAGTAGCAAAAATTGCTTTAAGAAGCTGTTTGTAGCAGGCTATATTGCTGAAACAGTGAAGGACAACCTACAGACTGTGCAAAAAAAAACAGAGAAGAGGTTTTGGTATCCTGGCTGAATCAACAAGGAYCCAGAGGGCTGGGACTAAAGAGGTTTTGTTGCTTTTCACAGGACCACATTAAAATAAATAAACACAAATATATGTTCAAAAAGTAGCTGGCAGAGCCTCTGAAATACATTCCCCCTGGTTATGCTATAATGATTAGTAGGAAATTCAAAAATCAGTTTATGCTGTGGAGATTCTGGGGAAAGTTAAATACAGGTTTGGGGCTTGGTCCATTAAATTTATTTTCTGTTTGATATTTGGAGACATAAGTGGCTCAGGATCTGAATTGAAAAAATTCAGCACTTGGCTCATTTTGGAGAAGGTGATGCAAAGGAGCATGAGCAAGTCTCAATCCATTTACCTCTGTGTAAGTGAGATACAGCAACAAGATTTCCCATCCAAGTATTTTTTGATTAGGGGACACTACTGTAAGTCCAGAATTATAAATCCTGACGAATACTGTTAAATCTGTTTGATCYTCCTCAAAGCAAATTTACAGACTGTAAACTGCAATAAAACTCCTGCTGCTTCTCCACGACAGAAGAGAAGCTGGCCCGAGTCCTGGCATCGTTACCTTCTGGGTTATCCGTGAGTACCCTCTGTGGGCATCGCCACGTAACTGCAGAACGAGGCACAGCCAGCRCACACATGGAAACGCATCACAAGGAACGGCATTCCTGCATCTTCACAGCACTCACTGCATCCCGCAGATTCATAGGATGCTCCCCAGAGAAGGGCTGGAAACCACGTTTTGACACCTTCAAGAGACTCTGTCAAGTCACACTTTTCTCTGTGTGCTTCTGCAGACAGCTCCTACTGCTGTGCTAAATCCAGGTAAACTCTGAGCCCGATGTCTCTACAGTAGCAATGAATGTACACAAAAGAATCCATGAGTGGTCAAACCTACACACTTTTATTTGACTATTTTATAAATCAACCTGTTATAATGCTTTAATGGAATTATAAATTCTTTTCAGGCTGCGCAGCTAATCTTTGTAGGAGCTCAGAAAAGGAGACTTTTTTCTGCCTCTTTTTGTACAAACCTATCTTGCCAGGGCTCCAGATGTTATTAAGTTGCTGTCCTTAGAACAATTTATAATGATGAAACCTGTGTAATCTGATACTATTGCTTTCCTGCTTTAATCGCAGTCTGTAAGAAGAATTTTACTGCTAACATGGACAAGAAAGTCTCTAGGATAGATTATTGGTGACTATCACTTAAATACCACACCCTTCTGTATCACATGAACATTACACATGTTCCATATGAGAACAAAATGAAGGTATCTCTGGGTGCAGCTGCAGCAGTGCTGCAGGCTGAGCTCTGCATGGTTGGAGCCAGAGGCAAGAGGATGTGAACAGCTGAAACATTGCACAGCAGAGGTAACTGGGACCTGTGGCCCACCTGGAGCACCAGACACACAAAAAATATRGCAGAACTGAGGACTGAGCAAGAAGAGTCTGGACTATGGAGCACACAGACTGTGAGTGAGTAAAAGCCCAAGGAGTCCTTTGTTCAAGGCACCAACTCGAGTAATTATTTTCTTGCATTGTGATTAAATTATTTAAAGTACTTCTGAGTCTCTGCTATGGGAACCCTGAGGTCTAGGCAGTAAGGAAACCTGGTCTGACTGTGAGAGGGAAGTGAGTAGGGAGTGAAAGGGGCACCTGTTGGGTCACTGTGGAGAAGGGGCCTCAGTCCCAGTAAAGTCTCTGGGTGGCGTGTGTGTGTGTGAGCCCCAAAGTGCCTCCTGGATGTTCCCGCAAGACTGGGGAATTAAATGTGTGAAGAAACAGTGCATCAACTTACTGAAAAACAGTTTCAGCAGAAAGAAAATGAAATGTATTATAAAAACAACTTGTTGCTTGAAAATTATTAAGCAGAAGCAGGGATTTATGTGCTTACTGGAGGACCAGTTCAGACAYAGGTTCTGCAATTGCAACTATGTCTTCCAAGGTATTGCTTCACAATTCATGGCAAATCTAGAGGGAAACTGAAAGATCTGGAAATATGACATGAAGAGAAGAGACTTCCTGCATCAACAGGTCCAACCCCCATCAGTCATGGACAGATACATTATGTGAGCATTTTAGATCTAGTTAGCTTGATCCTTGTTCCCCTCTACAGGCAGACTGTCCCCAGTCCCAGGCCTTGGAGGGTTAGACACACATGCAGCTCATAAAGCACTCCTGAGTGGTTTGTACCTATTTCATTACTTGCCATATTTGTACCTCAGTCTTCGATTTAATATATTTTTGGGTCTGAGTGTTTTTGGTTTTTTGTTTGTTTGTTTTGTTTTATTTTGTTTGTGGGTTTTTTGGTTGGTTTTGGTTTTTTTCCTTTCTTTTGTTTTCTTTCTTTCTTTTCTTTTCTTTTTTTTTTTTYCCCAGAAGTCCAGTTACCAGATCAGCTTGGCATAATCCTCTTCCAAGCACAAACACTGCATATTGAACTGTATTCAATTTGGTTTTCGATTATCTGTTTCAAACTTACAGTGACTTACAGGTCTCAAAATGTCTGATATTGAGCCAGCAAAAGCAGATTATMATTTCATAATACACTGCCTGGCATTCATCAACTTCTTGATGTTTTCAGCAGCATTTTTTAGCAAATATTTTTGGGGTGCAGTGGGGATGATTTTTCTTCCCCCTCCCTTCCTTGAACTGCATTAGTACTTAACACCACTTTGATATGGAAACCATTCTTCTCTCAGGTGCCACCAGTTTACTCCTGTAGCATGGCTGCTTTTAGGGACCCCATGGAGCTTCCAAAATATTTGTGTGCTGTGTACTTTTCCTTGCTGGATGGATGCATTGGCACAGTTAGAGATTCAAACTTTCCTCCTACCTTTTGACCTACAGGTTGCAGTTACTGTTTGTAAAACCATTGTTATTCCACTAGATGGTACCAAAATCATTGCAGACACTGGGATCTGCATTTTTTTTTCTGTAATTTGAGAATAGCTCACTCCTCTCATAATTTTAGCATTTTCCTTTTAGTCATACAGAGTAAGAGCTGCTGGGAAAACTGAGGAGGCTGTAGAACAAAATCCTGGGGAATCTGTCTGTTGTGTATGTAACAGAGTGAGGGTATTGATATGGTTAGGAATGTCAGAGCTAAAAACTGAAGCATTTCAGGCTAAGTAAGATTTGTACTCAGCCAGAAACAGCCAAGTTTAGCTTGGCCCAAATGTATTTTTTTGAACTTGGGGCACTAGCTGATATTAAACTTCATAGTTTTTTATCTTATCTGCTGAGGAAATATCACCCAAAATCACCAAGCCAAAAAAGAAAAGTATTAAAAGCATTCTTTGGCGCATAAATGCACCCTGAGGTCCTGGGATTRTGCACATTTGATTTAACAGGTTATTTGCAGATATAGCTTTATTCAGAAAACACATATGAGCAGTCCTTTTCTTGATTAAAAAAACCCAAACAACCAAAACATCAAACATGTGCCTTGCTCTTTAATTTGCTTAAAGTATATGGCATAGATATATGATATATGTGAGCAAATATATTTTATTCTGGATTTGGATAACTTTTGAAAAAGTATTATCCTTATACAAAGATGAAGTAGAACCTAAATCAGTAATGGTGGTTTATGTCAACATTTGCTTCAAATATAGTCTGTGCTCCCTGTCTTGACCACCTGTGATTATATACATGTGTCAAAACAGTTGCAGTTCTGTGACTTCTTATCCTTCAATCTATCACTGGAATGCTGGAACACTGATAATAGAGTGTCTGAATAGATGCTCTATTTATGCATAAGGTTAGTTAAAAAAAAAAACCCAAAACCCACCAACCAACCAAAAAATCGTTAAAAAAAAAAAAAAAACAAAACCCAGCAACCAACCAAAAAATCACTTTTGGAAGCTAACAGTATGAACAAGTGTTATGTAGAATACATCCTTTCAGTCCACTGAGTTGACATAACGCAGATACCAGAAGTGTATCAGATTCCAAAACTTTGGATTGAGATTCTTGCCAAACTTTTTCTCACATCTTTTGACTTAAACAGTTCCTAYCTTGTACCCTACCAATAACGGGACCTTTCCTCACCTTGGATAATCTGGCCGTTTGTCACTGCAAGGGGGCAGATGCTTGGTCTAGTACATCTCTGCTCAAAGCTATGTTAGGTGACATTCAGTGGCTCCACAGTCACCTTCAGGATGTTCTGTGGGCTTCTGAGGGTGCTCTGTGATGACTTTAATCATTCTAGTTATCCTTTTCCCCCTACCTCACTCTGCTCTTGCCTCATATTAGGACCTCTCTGCACTATTACAAAGCTTTCAGCTGACTKATATTTTTAAGTCAGTAGATCAAAGAATACTTACCATACTATAACAGAGACAGTAGTAAAATGTAGTTAAATATTACTTAAATTAATTTATTTTCAAGAATGTWTTATTAGATCTTACCATTTCTGAATGCATTTCTTAATCCACAGGGTTTTTTTTTTAAAGACTGCAATTGATGATTGCATTTCTTGAGACTTGCATAGTCTTCTGCAGGGCACACACAAGCAGCAAGCCTTAGAGATGTGACTTTTCCTYTGCCAGTGCATCACTCTGAAACATGGTTATCTGCTTAGCAACAGCACCTACAGTACCTGCAGTACCTACATCAACAATTGATGGTAAACAAGGACATAAAATAAGCTGGAACACTTCTCACAGTGTTACAATGGTTTTGACAAAGTAATCCCTCTAGGCTGTTAAGCAACTTCATCCAGCACCATAAATTCTACCTCATCTCTGTGTAAGAATGACTTTTTACCAAAAGGCAAYCAAACTCAATTCCAAAATTCCTTTTCAAGCTTGTTAATACAAGCTATTACGATTATTCCCCCTCTAGTATGGGCACAYTTTCTGCACTCTAGGAAATGGCTGGATTCTTTATCYTCTGCCATCTGGTCCYTTTTCCCCACTGTAAATGAACCCCWTCTGATAATTAGTGACCTAGCCTTTGAAAATGAGTTTCAAACACGAATTTTTCTGAAGTATTAATTTTTGTCCACCTGAGTGATTTTTATTGTGTAGGGATTCTTATGGTTATAGAGTAGCATTTTGGCTAAACACTGTCATTCAAYCATGTAGAAATGAAGATAAAGAATAAAAATATCCTCTCATCTCAAAATTCCACAAGAAATATAGATGAACATAATTTATTTCCCCACTTGTGATCTGTTCATAAAGCTGTGACAATCTTTTATCATTACACACAAATGACATTTTATTTCTTTATTTATGTAGTGCAGATAATAAAGGATTTTACATCAACAGTTAGTCATGAATGAAGAAATTAGAAGTGTTGGTRAAAACCAGAAATACAGCTTCTTTTTTTAGATCTAAAGCAGTTTTTGTAGTGGCTGCTGAAGTCTTATCAAATCAGAAACACCAGAGTCTCAYTGCATAAAATGGATAATCGGGGGAATCTTTCCACAGTGATTTTTATTATGGCAGCTMACTCTTTATATGCTCTTCAGAGAGGCTAATGACATCCTAGTGTAATTAGGTGCWCAACAATGAAAGCTTAAATCACTCAAATTTAATCAGACATGAAGTACTATGGCTGAGAGGTGTAGATTGTTTTAGCATTAACTGATTTGTCTAACATGACACTAACTATCCTGTGCTCAATTCCTGGATTGAGTTGAATGATGGTGGTGAGAKTCACTGTATTACCTTATGTTTAATCAGCTTGATTTGTCTGAATGTCATTGACGTTTACAGATGTCTTTGCTCTAGCATACTATTTATCCTTGTGTTTTCCCAAAAGATGTGGCTTGAGAAACATTCTAATGAGTACTAGTGATTTATTTCTCAGTAGACCTTCAAATGGACTCTGAGAATTAAATACTTTTCCCACCACTTCATGTTTTTTCCATTGTGAACAAGGAAAAATACTTAAATTTAGTCAATTTTCCTCTTCAAGGTCAAGCCTCTTTAGTCTCATGATTTTCCATCCAGAGCTGACTCTTCTGTGATCATGGCAGAGAGAATATTATTAGCTTATACGTGCATAATCATAAGATATTCCTGTCAGGTTTCTTGTAGTGGATATTTGTATGTAATACAAGCCATCACAGTTACAGTTAGAGCCAGTAAGAAGCCTTTATTTTAGGTGCCTTCACAWTGCCCAAATTTAACTATGTTAACTGAAGCTTTTCCCATATATGATCTTTGTTTTATCCTGGTTTTATTTTGACAGTTGGCAGAGAGCTCTCCACTTGTTCCTGCCCTGAGCCCTTATTTAGCTTGAGTGGAAGAAGGACAACCATTTACTTTTCTCTCCCTGGTCCTGTATCAGTCAATTTGTATTTGAAGGTTTTTAACAAAAGGGTCCTATCATCCAATATTGCATTGTGGGGATTAGCTAGAAGCTAGAAGGAATATTTTATATGACTGGCAGAAGATCATGCTCATCTAGTCTCTCRTATCTTTTTGGAATCCTGTCTGGTTGTTCACAYCTTGGATAAAACTCAGTGAGGTAATAGTTTGTCTTAGGTGACAGTGGTGTGCAGTGAGCCATGCATTCAACCTCACTTAAGATGCATGTGGAAAAATACCATTGTTGGACATCTAAAAATCCATAAATTAATAATACAAGGCTGGACATCTTCACATACAAAAAGTAAGGGCTGTAAAGAAAAACGAGGGTTGAGAAATACCCTTAGTGGGCTTTAGCCCAGCTCTTAAAGTATCATAATATGAGGATTGCCTCTTCCTTAGTGTGTGAAATGAGAGTTAGTCAAGCCATGTTAAAACTGGGCGTTTGGATTCCTGTCTCTCTGCTGTGAGAGTGGAAATTCAGCAGGGAGGAAAGCAGAAGACAGCARTTGGAAGGTCACACAGAAGCTTCAGGCTGTGAACATGGACTACAGGRTACATTCTCTTGTGGTTTTTCAGGGGTTCACCTTGGATTTTCCATCCCCAACCAGTTGTGCCTTGATGGATCTAAGAAAAGTGTTACATATGGCATATTCTTTCTGCCATCCTCTGGAGACAAGGCTTATTTATGGCAGCTTTGTTTTGGAACATTGAGTTATGCGTATTGCTTTGTCTTAGGGAAGGCTGGTCAAAGATGTTTGCCCTTTGTTTGCTCTGGCTTCGAGTTGGACTTTACAGTAATTATTTATTTTATGGGAAAAACTCAGTTTACTGTGTCTGATTTTCTAAATGTCAGCCTAAGCTTCCTATTTGAGGTAATTTGCTTTTAAGACAATAAAAATCAGGTGAAAATGCAAAGTCAAAATGCAGTACAATTGAGAGTACTAGGCAAAAAATCCAGAATAACATAAAACTATGGAAAAGCAGTGTGATRAGCATTAATAATCCAACAGCCCAGTACTCTCTTTCCACTAGCTTTAGGTGTTAGCTTTTCAAACAGTTTTAAATTATCTGGTTAATTTTATTTTCCTCTGAAATCTGATGCAGAAATTAATTTCAAGTCAGTTCTGTCCCAATGAGTCTCAAGAGAGAGAAAATTATTTTTAGATAGTAATTTTAAAGGAGCAAACATTTCTGGGGGAGCAAAGTGTGTTATTTATATGCTGTGACACTTGCTGGTGGCTGTAGGAGACATGTCCATGATCATGTCATGATCAATGAGAGAAAGAAGCACCCAGAGCTGGTTAATGGAGAAATATTGAAATCTTGCAATAGTTTTAATGAATAAAATAATAATAACATTTTGAGGCATGTGTTTAATTTTGGACTGTATGTATTTGCACTCAAAGCATGGAGAAAATATGCTTRGGGTTTAAATGTGTTTATGATCACGGTTTATATATTATATATGAATTTTAATATTTATCTTTATTTTAACTAGTAATTTGTTTCTGTGAATGATTCTTTCCAATTTGTTGTGGCATTGCAGACACTGGGTTGTCCTAAGGATTGCAGAGTCCCCTAGGGTGGCAAGCTGGGCTCCAACATGAGTTTGTGGTCTCTTATCCCTTTATCTACTGTGCAGCTCTGAGAAGAATCTGGTTCTATCCTCATTTGTTCCAATCAGGCATTTGTAGACAGTGATGCTGTCTCCTCTTTGCCTTCACTCCTCAAGGCTGGGTAAACACTGTTCTCTCCACTTCTCATATTTTCTGTGCTTTAGCCCTTGACTATCTTAGTCCTTTACTGGGTTCATTTCTTTATATCCTTGTGCTGGAGATGACAGTCCAATATAAAGTCTTTTCAATGACTTCCAGATCTTCCAGATAACAGTGGATTTATGCCCTAATCAACATTCCGTGCAGTCGTAATTTCTTCTGTGGGTACCTACAAGCTTAATATAAAATGGAACCACATGACTGGGAGAGACTGACCACATCTGAATACTAGATAGCGTAAAAGCCAGTTCACCTTTCCTGTTTGGGGGGAAAATAAAGGTTAAATGGTTGTTCTAATTAGGAAAGGGTAATTTGAATATGTTTCCTTTGGAGATGATTACAGGAGTTATTCTGCTGCTGAGTAAAGGTGGRTTACACCAATTAATTTTTCCACTTACAAGTCAATATTTGCAAGAAACATAAGTCAGTGTTACACCTTGAGTAGATTGTTGATCTTAGGATTTGCCATCACTGCTSCCTGAACCTTTAGATTTTTAATAAGGGTGGTTTTTTATCAAGTGAATGAATGTTCAGGTGTATTAGGTTCTTTCCATACTGAATGTCAACCGTGTGGTAAGTCTGAAGATTGAAACTTTTGACATGGGTTCTAAAAATGAGCCTTTATGCACATGCCCGAATTTGATCTTCATTTCACAGCACAAGCGCTGATTGTTTACGGGAAGGGGGCCTGGAGGCCAAAGATGAACAGATTGCTCAGTATGTTCCATTATGGCAAGCCTCAGTGTCTTAATAGTGATCTATGAGCTTGTGGCTGGCACWGCTATTTGTTTTGAAGGTGGCCATGACAGCAAAACTATAAACACCTATAGATAGTGGTGAATTTTTTTTAATGTCTTATCCATGAAAAACTGAACAAGAAATGACTAGTACAGAAAGGTGTTAGGTGCCTAGTTAAATGTTCTCCTGCCAAAAAGCATTTAGTGCCATAACAATTCTTTGTATCAAGTAAGCTTAAGGAGAAGCTCTTTTCAGAAGCAAGCACAGAATTGATTTTGGATTCATGCATAAATATTATCTGTGTGTTTGGAGTTCAGTACCTGAATTGCATCAGACCCCTATTTTGCATTTAAGAAAATGCAAATCTAAATTTGTTATGGTTTTGCTGTGAGAACAAACAAGTCTAGTGTGAGCAAATGCTACATGCCTGCATCTGTAGACGGCACTGAAGAAGCTCAGATCTGTTTCACCTGGGAAGATTATTAATATCCACATTTGTATTTGCAGTATGGAATTAGTTTTGCAAACATTCTACAGATAAAACATGCTTGGTGGGGGAACAGTATAATAGAAGTTAATAGAAATTTTGGAGCTTTTTCTTGTACCATAATTTTATATTTAGAACACATTCTTAGCGTCAGTTTTCTTTGGAACCCATGTCATTGTTGCTTCTTCTGAAGACAGGATGATTCTCCTTTACCAGTGAGGACTCTACATCCTGGACTAGCTGTGGCTGGTATTACTCGTACCAAGAAGGACCAAGTGATATGTTCYCCTTTTTCATGCTCAGAACTGGCTCAAAGCTTCTCAGCCTGTAAAATCAATCAAAACAGGATTGATTTGCTGGAGGGCAGGAAGGCTCCACAGAGGAATCTGGACAGGCTGGATTGATGAGCCAAGGCCTGTGGTGTGAGGTTCAGCAAGGTCCTGCATCTGTGTCACAACTCCAGACAGCACTGCAGGCTTGGGGAAGAGTGGCTGGAAAATAGCTTTGGGACAACAGGGAAGGACCTGGGCATGCTGATTGACACTGGCTGCACCTGTACTGTGTGACCACTGGCACCTCAAGTGCTCTGTCCAGCGCTGCCTTCAAGAATTACACTGAGGTGCTGATGACACTGAGGTGCTGGAGTGAGTCCAGAGAAGACCAGTGGAGCTGGGGAAGGGTCTAGAGCACAGGGCTGATGAGGAGCAGCTGAGGAAGCTGAGGGTGTTTAGCCTGGAGAAAATTATTGCTCTCTACAGCTCCCTGAATGGAGGGTATAGTCAGGTAAAGGTTGGCCTCTTCTTCCAGGCAACAAATGACAAAACAAGAGGAAATTATCTCAAGCTGTGCCAGTGAATATTTAGGTCAGGAAAATTTCTTTAGAGAATGTTTTTAAATCATTGGAACAGGCTGCCTAGGGAAGTGATGGAGCCTGCATCCCCGGAACATTTTAAAAAATGGTGAATATGGCATGTAAGAACATACTTTGATGGTGAGCATGATCATAGCCTGCTAGTTTAGCTTGATGATCTTAAAGATCTTCTCCAGACTTAACGATCCTATGATTCTGTGAGCCTATGAATCTGTGTTTTTGCCATGGTGGATTTGGTGGAAGAGGCTGAGGAGCCTGAGCAAAAGGACTACAGAAACAGTACTGGGTGATCTCAGAGATCCCTGAGAGGAAGGATAGAGGTGTGTAGTCTCTCTCTCTTTTCAGTTAGTCTCTTGCTTCTGATGCTTGATGCTTCACTATTTCCATTCTCCCTATGTTTGGCATTCACAAGTACTTCAAAGCTGCCGACATTCAGCCCCTTCTTTCTCCAGGAGGTCACCTGACTGTTTTTGTGGAAYAGGACTGGTCTGGGACACAATTAGAGGGAAGTCCTAGAGAGTCATGTGTACTTGTCCTACCATTGCCTTGCAGAAGACAGCTGCTGCCTCTTCTGGGAACTAAAAAATGCTGCAAGCTCTGCTGTCTGGAAAAGAGAGCAAGAACAGGGGCTATGCATGTGGGCAGCTGGACACCCGAAAATGTGGAGACAGAGTTGTGTTGTACATTGCAGCCTACTGTGCAAAGAAGTCTCCAGCTTTTTGTGCCCTCATAATGAAATTGTGGTGGGATACTGAGAGAAATCAGCGTACATACGAGCAGATTGAAATCATGATTGTCTTGGTTTGAGAGTATGATTTAGCCAGAGAAGTTGGCTTTTGAATAATGTTAATTTAAAAACTCTAAGTGTAAGAGGACTTCTTTCTGGGAAAAATCCCCACCACTCCATGATGTAATTTAAACAGCAGAGTTACAGAGGGCWTGAGAAGGTACTTCTTAAACAAGAAAAGGCATTTGCCATAAAATATATATCATGTAAGAGGAAGAAWTATTTTAGGAAAGAAATAGGAACTGGATTAAACTGAAAAATTGTCAAAATGTTAAAAGACTTTTTTATTGCTAACACAGAGCGACTTATTTTCTATGATATTAATTAGTTGAAAAGGAAAACCTTTCTTTTTCTAAACAGCATAATGCAGTGATTCTTGTACCATCTCCCTTCTGTACCAAAACAGGATAATTCAAGCAAAAAAAGATACTGAAATGTTGAATAGTGATTATCTGGATGGATGACATGGTGCAGACACAGATGTTTGTCAGGATCAGCAGGATTTTTCTGAGCATGTTTGCTTATAGAAAAATGCAGTTCTACATCATTAAACTATATAAGTACTTGAGTTGATATTGGGTAGTAATTTTGTCATAACAACCACCCTGAAGTTTCAGCATTCCTGAAATATTTTTCTTCCATTTAGATTCTTGGTACTTGGCTGTTAAGAATGTTCATGACTGCTGACAAAGCTGGCAAAAAGAAGAGGCTTCTCYTACCAACCTTGAGCTCCAGAATGCTTGTGGTTAACAGTGCCCTCAGTTTGGCCTCCAAGAGACCTCATTCAAGTCTTCTGAATTAGAGAAAGCTTGAAAATTATATCTCCCACTGTCCAGAAAGTGCTGCAACCCCTAGGCTATGTGGCATGAGCTGAATACAGCCAATATAACCTCAAGGRGCCCACTGGACACTGACAYGTCAYACAGAAAAATCCTGAAGTAGGACTRCTTGTTTCATATAGATTCTATCTATATCCAAAGTAAACCTCTTTTTTGCCTCTCATAATTTTTGTTAGAAAAGAGTATTAGATTGAATAAGAGCATTTTAGTAGTGAAAGAAAATGAAAAAGCAATAAATGGTTTACAAGGCTCATGATGCTTAATAGTGAAAGTGAGAGATGTAATCAGATTTTGAACCAGTTTTAGTTCCAGCTGTCTCTGGTTTGGTTTACTAGAGAATGTTCCTTCACCAAAACTTGCTCTAATACAGTCGGAGAGAATAAGTAGAACATTTCATATTAAAAAATATGTGCAACAGTAAATTCATTGCACATAGCAAAGATTAAGAATTTAGTCAGAAAACATTGCTTGATTCTAACTTTCTTTAGAGAGCATTAGCAGGCATTGGTTGGGCTCAGCAGTAAAAAGCTAATTAAATGAAATGGTGACAGATATTATTCAGTGTCTTTACTAGAGACCATGAACTAAAAATGATTATGCATTATTCTCCTGGGTAGCTTCAAGGTCAAGGAAATAGGCTCCTATCACATCAGCAGATCTCACTGGGTATCACTTAAAAGAACAGAAAGATGGATATACACACACTATGTCAAATGTAACCAAAAAGTTCAATAAATATGTATGAAATCTGGTAAAAAGTTTAATTAGGGTAGTTCAAGTCACTAGGTGAGGGGAAAAAGTCAAAAAAGACGAGAAAACTACGAAATGGTCATGCTTAAAAAACAAATTGAGAAATTGTGATTAATTGTGACAATACTAATAGACTACTAAGGATAGACAGACTCTTCCAAAATCGCTCTGATTTTTGAGTCCTATAAGAAGTCAAATTTTACCTTCCTTTTAGTATTTGTTGATTTTAACTAGCATAAGAAAGAAGAGGTTTTGGCCATGTGTTTTGTACTATAAGTAAAACTAATCATTAAGGCTTTAAAACTCAGTTTGTACTGTCWRATTWATTTGGTTTTCTTAYACTCTTGYTTCCCACTGACAAAAACAGTGCATTAAAAAAACGTTTTTTTAGAAAAGAAGAGGAAATGAAAAATTGAACTTCACAGCAAGGTTTACAGGGATTTCATGTGACCAAGGCGGCCTTGTCTACTTTGAATTTTAGTGGACCAACTGTCACTAGCATTACATTAAAATATATAGCTAATTCAGTGCAAGCAGCTGTACAGTACAGAGACGTGTATCTAATTTGCTCTAATACTTCTGGAGTGTCTAGTGTCAAGTTGATCTAATTGAGTATTGATGTTTAGAAATTTTTTTGCCTTTGCTTCTGATTTTGTTTCTTCCCCCATCTCTTTTAGTTGATGTTAACCAGATGTGAATTATATCACTTATCAAAACAGGTAAGTGGCCCTTCTACTGACACGTTTGACTTGCTAAATAATTTCAATATTCATTTAGTGTGCAGGTTACAACTTATATTGCCTTGTATTCTTCTTATCTGCAGGGGTTTAGGCTTGCAAATCTGTKACTGTGCTATAGCTTGTGTTAATTGTGAAGCTAATCTCTTGGCTTACTGATGTCATCACAAARACAAAACCAACTAAAGCTTCATATTTTTTCAGTTGTTCTTTCAAGACAGTGAACTATAGCACRATTCCAGTTCAATGGTTACTGAAGTCACCACTGAACTGAATCTGGACACACATGAAACATGAAAGAATCAGGGATCAGACCAGTAACCAAAGTGCAGAATCTTTTCTCCAGGTAGAATAGTCCACCCACTGCATTCAATTTCCAAAAACAATCTGGAAAGCACATTTGGGATAACAGTGCCTTTGAACAAGCTTACAGCCCTTAAATTTATTAGAATTGTCATTTAAAAATACCTAATTAGTCCACAGGTCCCAATCTTTTTTTGCAGACCATAGTAAACTTTATTGAAAACTGTAGCTTGATTCTCAGTAATATTAAAYTAGTTTATCACTGGTTCTAGTGCTATATGTGATTTGATTCATCAGAGTAGCAGATGGTTATTATTCCTATCCATCAGGAATACTGAGAAGATGCTTAGGTGAGGAAGCTCATATTAATGTTTCACTCTGTTCTTTGATTCACAGTAAAGGAAGTGGTCACATCTGGGTGGGCTTTATTTGGACTGTGATGGGAACTCTGCCAGGTCACAAGATCTGTTTCTGTTAAAGATGCTGTGTTCATCTAATTCATTTCAGAGAAGTCTTTCATAATTAGCTGACTCATACACTAACATGATCCAACCCAGATGAAGGGAGGGGAGGGGAAATGGTGAAATAGCATGCAAAGCTACAGCTTCCCACTCTGATTTCTTTATTAACTCTTGAAAGCCCTTTATTCATTATCTCTCTGGGAATGAATGAAGAAGCTAACTTTATTTTATTTAACTTTCTAGCACTGTCATTTGTAAAGGATTATAGCTATTAATTGTTTGATGTTATAAGAAATGTTTTGCAACTGCTTTAAGCATTTTAAATAATGAGATGACATCAGAGMAGTAGCTATTGGGAGCTTGAATGGTTACTTTGATTACTTTAATACCAAGTCATACAAAATTTTGTGATATGTGATGAAACCTGCATTTTATCTCAAGTTTTTTACTTCAATCAAAATTTACACAAACTGAAATTATTTGAATAAATATATCAGAGTTTAAAAACTAATCTGAATAATCAAAATTTTCACTTGGATGTCAAGTGGAAATTCTGGATTAAAAAGCATCTTTTATCTTCTACATGGTGTGCTCTCATAAGTATACTRGTCACCTGTGACTCATCTGGTATTTCTATTTTCAATAGAAAATTGGCTAAATTTGAAAAAAAAACCCACCAAAAAACCAAAAGACATAAAGATCTGATTGATTTATCCTTGTCAAAAGTGGTAGCATAAGGTACTAAGGTAAGTCCCTGTAGCATAACTGATTCACACTTCTTCACAGATCTACACTGATTTGGAAGATCCTGTTTCTCAAAGAGAGAAGCGACCCTGAAGTGGGAGAGGTCTGCATAATCTCTTGTATGAGCAAAGGTTGTGTGTTGGATTCAGGAGCGGGGATTCCTGGTAGAATGGAGAAATATTTCATGCACAGCAAAAAGAAACTGCAAACACCACTGGTTTTTTTTTAGTTTTGGTCCTCATGATATCTGAATAATATAATTCTTTTTTAGATCCCTGATACAATAGTCCTGATACTGAGCATAATAAAATCAATTATGCTACATGCAATGCCTACTAGCTACGAAGAATATAATGCAGCTCTTAGTTTAAAGACATCCTGCTTTCTAGAAAGGAAATGCAAAATGGAGATATCTAAATAGCTGAAATACTGCTAGGAAGGAAATGGAGGGAAGCAGCAATGTTCAGGGAGAAAAGAGTAAGAGAGACTTTTTAATGTTGTAATCATTAAYGTAATTCCAAATATTATTGTTGAGGCAACTGCACTCAACATAATTTGTGGCCTTCAGGAGAAAAGACATTGGCCTGCCTTGGGTCAAATCACTACCACATATTTTGTTGCTTATGGCTCAAAAAGAGGCTGAGTGCCCTGGTTCCATCCCGGTTTGGGTAAGGCCGGGCGGACCAGTGGCAAACCCCACGGAGGCTTGCAAGTGCCTGGCGCTGGGTCCATTTGCACCGGTTCTCAGCAGGGGGTCTCAGCAATCTTTGCGAGCAGCCACGGCTGCTCCATGCCAGGGGGAATGGGTAGGTGGAATAACAGGCGGCATGGGAAAGAAAAATGCGAGGTGGTTTCCTTTGGCAGAGGTCTTCTTTATCAGTCCGACAGACTCTGAGGCCAAAGGAACCCCGAAAGTGGGAAAACAGGGACTTATATGTGCTTTACGGGGGGAGGGATTTTCAACTTGGACCCGTAGCAGGGGGTTACAGCATAACTGACAACTGGGGCAACCAACCGGGGGTGGGATATTAAAATTCAGTAACTGCCCAAGTCTCCGGGAGTGAACCTTCCCAAACCATCGGGGGTTCAGCTCACCAGGGCTGATTGCCTAGCAACGAGCTCAAGGGGCGCATGAGGTGTAGCACAGCAGCTTTGAATCTGCCAGTACTTGGAGCCTCACAGAGGCTCGCTGCTTCTTTCTCTCCAAGGCAAAGCATTCAGATTTGGGACCGCCTCTTGGGCTGCCACAGCTGGACTTATGAAGATAGAACAAACTGGAACCTATCCCACTACAGTCTTGCCTTCAATCTTGATGAATTTTCTAAGGATTCTGTTCCTTGGGCAGCCCAGATTCAGGCTGAGAGTGAAGGAAAGGAGAAGGGGTGAGTAGCTTAGTCATTGTAACAAAAAAGTAAAAGCAGAACACAGAGCCCTCTRTATCACAAGACTTGTGAAAGAAACTTAGAAATGTTATTTCTAGGAGCTTAAATCTGAAAGGTATGCACTTTTTCAGGGGTCATGTCATTTTTGTACGTCTAAGATTACCAGATGGCATCCAGCATTTTCCTACCTTCTATTCTACCTAAAGATTAAGTGCCACTCTTCCAAACACAGAGAAGAGAGAAACTCCTCTTTTAGCTATCTCTCATGCTGTTTGTATGTCTGCGTTACTTAATTTGAGGGGAACTAAGATAAAAAGCTTTGGTGCTTTTCATGACTCATTGCAAATCTTTTCTCACAAAGACTTTTCTAACTCATGCATTGAACTACTGTGGTGCCTGTGTAAGAGAAAGATACATTTTACAACACAATTTACAAGTTGTTTCTAAGTTGAAGTAACYTGCTTGTAAAGTATTGCAAAGCTTTGTGTAAGAATAAAGACATACTTTGAAGTTCCCTAGAATACTCTTTCTTAAGCAACAGTCTGTGAATGACTGTCAAACCTATATGCTTTCCAAGTAAACAGAAGAGCAGGACAGCTGTCAAACAGATGTGGAACTCCCATCCCCAAAGTTCCCAAAGCAAGTGTTCCCATTGTTTGGCTTATAATGATTGGTACGTGTATCCTTTTTTTTTTCTCAAAAGCTAGTATTAAAAGAAGGCTAGTGCCTACAGATTGTCCAAGGAAAGATGACAGTCTCAGAGAAGGGACAACAAATGTCATATAATCAGGCATTGTTTAAAACAGCTGCTCTTATTTGGAATATTCTACATCTATTTACACACTTTTTAATGTAATTGTTTCCCCCATTCAATCACAAATAAAATTTCTKACTTTTTTCCCTACTACCTACAGAAGAATTCAGCTTGGTACTAATGTAGCAAAACATAGGATTTGCAGAGATCTTGAGTCTAAAACCTTTCCATGTAGCCAAATTTCACATGGTATCATTACTTCTGGTCCCTGCTCTCTCCTGAAGTCTACATGGAAATTGTGTGGGAAAAAGCAAACTGGAACATGTGTAAATCATAGTCTTTGAACAAATCCAGTGGGTGCAAATGAAAGCATGGGGAACTTCATTTTCTGAGATTCCAGGAAACSAGGAGGAACTGGCATCTAAACTGCAGCATCAGTGAGAATTCACAGAGGGCATCTGTTACACAGAAATGGAGCCCCATAGCCTTCATAGACATTCAGCACTTGCTGAGAGAGGAACTGCAGTGGCTTTCTTTCCCTGCAGCAGGAATATGGTGACATGCATTGAGAATGCTGGGCTGCTAAGGTAACAATACTGCAGCAAGGATTTCCATGCATGAGCTCATAAAAAACCTCTCTTTTATTGGTACTCCCCAAAAAGGCTCTCTTGGAGTAACTGCTTTGTTACTTTTGCCACAGGAAACTTCATCTGGACTAGCTGGTGTTGCTCCATTAGGTAGTTYTCTACCTGCAGTCTATTTATGTTTTCTTCTATACAAACCTTTTACTTTCTCCTGGTCCTCAGATTTAAGTTGATGCAGCTACCTTGTTTCCAGAAAGGTTTTCAGTTCATCTGTCAGTGCATACAAAGATGGGCAGAAGTCTGAACTGCAGCTAGTGATGCAAGGAAGTAGAGGAAGAATATTCATCAGTTCTGGGCTGAGCACTGAGAATACCTCAGATTCAGTACATAGGAAGAAATGGGTGCGATATTAATTTACCTATATAGCCTGTAATAAATGAATTTACCTCCTTCTGGAGGAGAAGAGGCTAAGAGTTCTTGATCAGAACAGGTTTTGTCACTTCTTACATACAGCTCCAGAACCTTAGAATAGGTCTGAGACAACAGTAAAACATAAAGTTATGAACATACAAAGAAAAAAATTAAAATTACACAACAAGTACTTCTAAACTCATTATAGAGTCAGAAGGATTGAATAATTTTTTTGTTATGTTTTAAAGAAAACAAACATAGCAGTTAGTACACATTAAAAGAAATATTTTTTCCATTAATTTTGAATTGAATAAAACACTACTAAATAGATTTGAATAAGCTTTAATTTTACTGAAACAAACAGACAAGCAAAACCAATAAACAACCCACACCAAAACCCCCAACACCCCTTCCCTCCAATTTATTGCCATTTAAGTCCATTGTTCATATCCTCATTTACAGTCATCAGAAATAGACTGCTCTTACTTCCTTTTTTACCTATATGTTCAATCACAGTTTGGCAGCAGATGTTTACTCTTTTTCTGAGTCAGACTTCAAAAGTTTCCCCATGAAACTATTGTATAAATTTGCRAATAGTTGCATGATGAGGTGAAAGCAGGGTTTGGGGGTGGTAGTCATAAACAGCTAGAATAAACAGCTAGTTCCTACTGAACATGTGTTAGTGCTTCTTGGTTTACAAGATATTTTTTCAGCCTTCTTGTGCTCAAGAGAAGAGAAAATGAAATTACAGCTGTACAGTATTTTTCCCTGCCATGCTCTATGGAAAACATCCCCCATTATTCTGCTGCCATTGATGCACAGCACTTGAAGCGYTGTGTTTCTACAGCTTGTGTGACAGAGGGATGTGCTAGAATGGAGCTGTGCTAAGGCTGCTGTCCCTTTAGGGAGAGATAGTCTTCCTCTGGAGCTTGCACATGCCATCTCCCTGCTTCCAGCAGGCTTGTTGGCTCCCCATTCACTGACCTCCAGTTTAAGCTCTTTGTTTTGTGTTCAAGGCTTTGTCTCCGTAATCTGTTTTACATCCTGGGTGAGATCACTAGAGGAAGCTATATAGAACTGTTATACTCCCCTTGACTGTAAYGTGATTCTATGTTTTTTCAGTGACCAAAGAACTGGCCTGTTATCTTCTTTTGTTCCCAAACCTTCCTGTATCACCTATGAACTCAACCATGATGTTCTTACTGACTTTCCTATTTTCATGTGTTCCTTTCTGTGTTTGGTGTTTCATGTTGTGTTCTTCATGGTGCTGTAATGCATTGCAACCATTGCACATTATCTTACCTCCATATGTTTCACCRCTGAAAGGGCAGTTTCTGCTCCAAAACCCTGCTGTGGTACTGATGGAATGCTTGCTGCACCACTGCCCTTGGTGCACAAGTCATTGAGAGGCTGTACCCAGTGCAGCAGAGATCAGGTCACAGACAGCCCTGGTTTTGAACTGATTTCCACTCTACTTTGTGCCATTCTCTAATTATTATCTTCTAATTTTTCTCATTGGAGGAGTCATCCTTAATTTTTTTCAGACATTTTAGCAGCAAATGTATATATATAGGAAAGCATCAGAAGTATGCCATTCAACAGCCATGGCTGCAGACCAATCTGCTTTTAACACAGCATAGGATCATGCTGAGAAAGAAAAACGTTTTGATTCTACTAAGGACAACTTGTCATYCTCCAAGGGTAAGGGTGAGAGGTATCCTTCTCAGATTTGTGCTCCAACTGCCAAACCTTTCAGATGATACAATTGTTTTCCATAGAAGGCTTGTCTAATTGAAGTCAGTGGTTTCTGCTACTCCTGCTGATCTCTGCCTCAAGATTATTGCTACACAAAGAAAGAAGATTTGGGAGAAAAGTCAGTGCTGAAGAGATTACATCCCTTCATCAGTAACTCTGGAAATGATGCAGTTTATTAAAGAACAATTGCAGAAGAATAACTGCAATGTTAATTTACAGCAAAGAAAAGGCTGTAAATATTTGTCCAGAGAGTGGTGCTCTGATCTCAGCTAACAAAATGAACTCTTATTTGATCAACTCTGCTGCCTTGGGGCTCTGGCAAATTCTTGATTTTCAGCYTCACCTGGAGACACACCCCAGTATGTGGAGATTTGCAGGCAAGGAGTGGAATTTACTTATGAGGAAACAACTTGAAACATCCTGTTTTAAAGGGAATGCAAAAGGGTCCAAGGAGAATAGAATCTGCCTTACTATCACAGCAAAGAATCAGATGACTGAAAGCATGTTACAAAGATAATCTTACTGGTTTAGTAAGAGTGGGAGTATAGTTATGAATGAGCACTGAGTTGCTCCTTRCTTTTGCTGAATATTACCTTGAGAGGCTTGACAAGTGTATGCTATTACATATAAAATTACCTTAATTCAGCCATCTGCAATGGAAATCACAAATGGGTGCAATTCAGAGATCCATGTAGTCCAGCTAGAAGAAATGCACTGGTTTAAAGGTAAAACCTCAGATACTTGATCAGACAATTACTTGACTTCTGTCTATCAAGAAATGAGTGTGAAGTGTCTGTGAATTCAGAGCCTTTAAATATTTTTGTTTATGTTATACTCTCTCTTACATGGTTTTATTTATTTGCACTTGTTGCTGCCTCAGATTTGGGGTAGTGAGCTCCTTAGGAAAAGCCCATTTGTGTGCTCCCTTCTTCAAGCAGAGTTCTTGGCAAATTTATGATGTTGCCAAAATATTAAAAAATGTTTGAAATAGCTACATTAAACTTCATGAGTAATTTGATTACACTTTTTCTCAACTACAACAGAACAATGATCAGAATCCCACGTGTGTTCTTTAAAATGAAAAACCTGATTTTCCAGGTGAATGCGAATAAGAGCACTTTTCCTGCCTTGAAACAGTCTTGGAAATACGGTTTCATTCAGGGCTTAATACTTGAAAAGAGCATAATCTGTACTTCAAAATTAGCTGTTGCTATTCATGAGGTTGTAACCCTCAAATACTGTACCTGCTAAAGTTTGCTGGACTCAGGTACGTGCCAGTGACAAGGTGCCGTGTACTGGTTTTCTGCTCAGAAGCTGCTATTTCCCAAGAGTTACTTTGACTTTTGGCTCAGGTTTTATTTTAGGCAGCTGTTGTGGTGTGCAAGAACAAGGCCTTGAGGGCGACCTGTGCTTCTGGGGCCTGGAGCACACYGCTGGAATGGCTTGGCAAAGGAATGGGTCCTCATATGGATATCCAAGCACTGTCTATTCAGGAACAGGGTACAGCCTCAGAGGGCTCCAGGGACAAGAACAGGATTGGGCTGAGGGCACAGGGTTAAATAGGGGGCAAAAGGGGAAGGTCTGAGGGCCAAGGTCCAGTAAGGACAAGGCAAAGTGATGCAAAGGAGTGGGTGGGAACCCGGGGGACTAATAGGACAACAGAGATAGAGTAATGTGCCAGAAAAACCCCAAAAAACAGAGCCAATGGGGATTGAGGTAAGGAAGAATATTCTAAGGGGGGTCCATAAATGGTAAACTGGGGCTGAACAGGGGTGACATCAACTTGACAAAGCAATGGAGTAACAGAACCTACAAGACATTAACATGTGGCTGCAAAGGCCGGTGGGAGGGAGGCTTTTCTCACTCTGGTCTAGAGGGGTGTCTCTCCTTGCCTGCTTCAGCCCCTCCAGGGCTGAGGCACAAAAGACAGAGGTATTTAACTGAGCTGGGATGCTTGGATATGACACAGAACTTTGCTGTTTGTTCTTTTTCAGAAGAAATACCCATGACAGCTGTATTTGTTTCCTGGTCCCATCACTCTGCCTGATTCCTCAGCTAGTTAAGCCTACTGCATTACATGACAATGCTGGAACATGGGTTTAAAGTCTAAAACAATTGATGAACTGACTCATAACACTAATTGTTTTAGGTCTGAAGTAATGTTCTGTTGTGCCATAATGACAATGACTCAACACAGTTTGTCCATGGAAAGGACAAACTTTTACCCTTAAGAAAGTTTTCCATGCTTATCTCTTATTTCTTAATTTAATTTCAATKATATAAAAGATATAGAATTTAACTRAGTGTTAGTGTTTATGGTTTTCTTCTTATCCATCTATCATAAAGACAGAAAACAAAARGAGCATATCAATACACCAGAAATGCTGGCCCTAATCCTAGGAGTACCTTACATTTTCACACTRGGAAATCACATTAAAACACTCAGATTGCCAGTGTCTTTAGATCTCATCAGATCTGCAGCAAAATGTTATTATCTTWTGTTTAATAGGTAGCCAAACCYAACCCTCATTCTGTCTCCTTTCAGYRAACCAGAGATCTTAAGTACAGACCATTTGTTTTGTAATCTGGGAAGKGRSAAGGSCAAYTTTAGGTTASARAAAGACTGGAGARYAGCACTAATCACATTTGTAATTTCTTTTATTATTGGGGGTTTTGGAGGAGTCAGGTGATATTTAGCATTCCATTTTTAAGAAGAACAGTAGCTCCTGCAAGTCTTTGCTTCCAGAGTGCAATCCAAGACCTTGGCTTGTTCCCCACGGCTCACATGGCAGAGAAACAGCGCCTTGTATCTGACAGGAGGTGGACAGCAAAAGCCTTGTTTTTTCTAAAACTCTTGCCCAGGACTCAGACTAAGACTASAGGCCATTCTCATAGCTCCTTTGAATTTCCTAGAATATGTGAGAATCGTATCACCAAAACTTAATTTTGGGCTTCCTTCTGCCTTCTAACTAGTACAGTGCACTTACTACTGGTTGCTGGTATGAGTTCCTTCCTGCCCCCAAAGGATAGGACCAGGACTGCATCTGTACACTASAGTAAAGGAATCCTTTGCACTAACCTAATTGTTCTGGTGGAAAGACTATTAAAAACCTGGRGAAATCCAGATGGACAGCCACAGAGGGTTTTGTTTTCAAAAGCTTCCTCCCACAACTTCTACTAGAATAATTCTTTACTATATGAGACAGTCTTTAAGAATTTAAATCTGCTGTGTAATTTCTTTTACAGCTTTCCTGAGTTCTTGATAAGAAAATCAGATTTCCCATCTGCTTTTCTTTTTCCTTGCTGATAAACATATGTTGTGCAGTGTCAAGTACAGTTTTATCACCATACTGCTCTCCCAGTGGTCTCCTCACCTTGGTTACCCTTAGGTGCTTCTCACACCTGCTAATGTTTCCTTGTGACTCCCAGATAACTTTTCCACCTRTAGCCTTGTCAGAACAAAATACCTGTGGACTATGCACATTAAAGGCTAAGTCTGCCTATGGCATTAACAGGTAAGCCCCCTTTTATTCAACTGTTCCCTGCCCCTGCCATCCTTTGGAGCACAGTGTCTCTCTATTGTTTAGACTGTGCAAGGAAAAGCATTTTTTCTCAGCACAGAAGACAGCAGGCTGAGCCCCCGAAGTGTCTCCAAGATGCAGCTGACAATACACAGAATTCTGTTGGTGGCTATTGTGATAAATCAGTTTTAATAAAAGATACACCTGTAATGCCATCAGAAAGGAAAGAATGAGAACAAAGTGTCTGCAGGAAGTACAGGCTGGCAGAACAAGCAGGACAAGAGCTACTAGGGCACAAACAGCCTTTGCATGCATTCAAAGGGAATAACTGCACTTGSATTGATTTCTGATGTAGACACAACTCTGTGGCATGAAGGTGTTGGGGCATAACTATAGTCTGTGTATTATTAACTAAAGATTGTCGTAGAGCCTTGTAGTATAACGTCTATTTTGCCTATGAATAAATTTTCTAGTATTGGGTTTTATTTCTCATTATTTTTCCTCCAGCTAACATTAAYTATATGCACCTCTCTGCCCATGTTATCTTTCAGACAGACAGAGATACCAACAGCGATTTGTTTTAAAATGAAGTGCATTGTTTTACTTGAACACAATAATTAATATGGGAAATTTTAATTTTGATTATTTTTCTATAATATCTCTAGCTCATCTTTCAATTACTTTGTATGCTTTGTAATGTTATAGCATCAATCTTAACACTCTGTTGTACAGCATTTAAAATATGTTCATTGAAGAAAGCAGGAAAAATTGAACTTCTTTTCATTCAAGCTGCTGCAATTTCCCACAGGGTGCACTTGATTTAGCATGCCTGCTTCTGCATTGTTGGATAATTTTCTTGCACACTTAATCCACAACCCCCACCAAGTGCAATTTCATGGGGATTAGAGGACATTTTCGTAGAGCATGTGGGATGGTATTGGAGTTCTTCCACCRTTAGCAGAGAAGCTCAAGGCAGCAGCCTGGCTCAGAAGTGTTAGCAACTGAGTTGTAACGGCTCCCTAATCTTCACTTTTTTGCTATATGTACACAGTTTTCAGATCCTGTGATGCAGATGACTGTCAACAACATGCGCCTTGTTTCTCCATCTAGCCCATTTGCAAAAGAATTGTGGTTATTTTCCTCAAGCTGACATGAAGCAATCCAGTAGTAAGGACAAATCACAGTAATTTCTGATAATCTATTAGGAGTCCCCTATCTTTTTGTGTCTCTTTGAACTAAACAGAAAACATAACTAGAGATCATTGTAGTTATTTTTCATAGTACGCCTTAGAGTTTATAGAGTGCTTTGTATTTTATAACTAGAACAAACTCTTGCTTCAAGCAACTTATCCTAAGTCAGACAGATATGATAGGGGTAATTAAAAAAAAATTAGGTGGCAGAACAACACGGAGCTGAAAGCAGAACCTTGCAGAAACATGCTTAACACAGTCTTCCCAGGATTGCCACACATGCTGCACTCCTGATTACTCAGTGTTCAGACCTGTTTTTCTCCAACAAAAACATTAYGATTTGGTGCCAGCTGTGGTTCTGTGGTTCTGGGATGTGCACAACATAGAGACAGCCAGCTGAATTTAGACAGGCTATGAAAGAGCACACAGATGATGAAAAATTTGGTTTGCTACAAATCCATTTTCCTCATTTAGTGTATTTTTAATATGCTGGCCTGATCTGTTCCCCTTCATTATCTCTTTTATTAAGTATTACCACTTTTCCCAAATAGATTAAAATACAGATGTAGAAAAGTTCAAAACCACCAAATAGCTGCTTCAACAGATCATCTMTTTAAAGATAATAACTCTAAATTAACAATAGTGAATGCTATACACATTTAGCATTCAAACCATCTGACTTGGCTTATGCTCTTTGCATCTTTTAAAAGTGAGAATTTGTAACGGACGCACAAGATTTATGAATTTTACTTCTGTGAATTTCAGAAACCAAGATACCATAACAGCCATATCATGTCTTTAGAAAGAGAAACATTCAGCAAAAGCTGCTACCTAATAGTAAAAAACAACAACAACAATATTTTAAACAATTTAAATATCTTTAATAATATATTAAATAACTTATAACATGTTTGATATATTAAGCATTGGAAACCTGGAATTCTAATTTTAAAGATACCAAAGCCGGGATTTCTCTTCCTCTGCACTATAATGTAAAAAATTAAAAGTGTGATGAGTTTCTACTGCAGTGAATTCCGGGACACATAACCCAAAACCCATAAACATCTAGAGCTCTTCACCAGAAGTGTTAAGAAGTGCATTCATACTGATGACAAAAAAATACAAAAATAATCTTTATTGCATGCATGGTGAACATTTAGTTCAAGTGTTGAAGAAATTAATAATTATTCTTTGGCCTCTTTCTAGTGCTTCAAATTACCCCTTTTTTTAAATTTTTGCTCGTGTACAAGTATGTTCAGGCTCTGGGGAATTTTAAATACTTAGCCCATGTAGAAACATTATAATTCTGATATACATAATTAACTCGCAGGTGTATAAAATTCTAATTGTTGTAGTTATCCTTGAGAAAATTGCACTTTTGTCTTTGTAGACTATTATACACTTCGTATAATTGTCTAAAATATATCAAAAAAGCGATGCAGAGAGAGATGTCAGATGTCCGAAGAGTGGAATTTTGMAGGAGTGAAAAAAAGTTAGTTTGGGTCAAACATCTGGCATTTGTAGAGAGATCCCTAATTCATGTGGTGTATTATTTTGTATTGAGAATTATGTTTTCAAGGAGGGACATTTCATCCATTCTGATTTAGAAATCCACGTGAAATGGAAAGAAGTAATAAGTTGAACAAGCTGAAAAATATTAGTGAAAATAYAATAAGACAATTAGTAAAAGCAATAAAAAGCCAGCCTGGGCTAATCCATAGCTGTCTGCTTCTCAGTGCATTAAGACCCTTCCAAGTTCTGGGTTTATTAGACAGATTTCTAAAGTAATCAACTTCTGTGTTTTGTTTTACCACTAGGTTGGTGTAAGTTTATTTGGAAGTCACASGAAAGTTCTGTGTTCAGTGGCACAGTTCCACTTCTGTGAATTCAGTGGTGTCATGGGCACAACAAAAACCAGGATGGAGAATTTCATAAAGTACAGTTTCAACCTTGTAGTGCCTCGCTGTTGAGCTTTTAAACTTCCTCTCTCTTAGCATTTGAGGTCATGTGTCTATGCACCTATGAGTGCAGTGATAGCAACATTAGCCTTTGTGGGTGTTCCTCTAACAAGTGAGTGTCCTGCCTACT
>CADDXX010000064.1:815912-829569 GCA_902810485.1 Alauda arvensis | reverse complement strand
AGCACTGCTATGGACAGATACATTTGTCTGGACATGGTTTTAATGATATCTTAATAAAATTTGTATTAGAAAAAAATACCCTCTGACTTCAATTCTTATAGCAGGTTTTAATATGATTAAAGTACAAGAGATGATCCATGTTTTAAAACTTGGTTGTATGGGAGGATAAATTCATAATCAGTATGATTAGGCTACTGGAAGTGATGATTGGTTGAAATATTACAGGTGTTCACAGAAATACCACTCATCAAGACACTGAGTAGTTTTATTTATCTTCCCAAGGGAAGGAAAAAGTTCCCAAGGGTGGTCTGGAGCATGGAGAGCCACCAAGTGTGCAATGTCTAATGAAAAATCTTTAAATTCTACAGGAGAATTTATATACATATATATATACATATATGTAAATGAGAATAAAATGATACACAGTGAAACTCCCTTAATCCCCCAGTGCCAAAGACCTGCGACACTGTAACCTTGTCCAGGMCACTTTAGTGGCACAAAGTGAGCAAAGCATTTCTGGACACCTTTCCTGTGGACCTTTAACAGTAAATGGTGTGCTTGGGTCTGCCCAGCTGGGCAGCATACCTGTTGTGAAAGCCATAATGCAGGTAAGGGACAAGGGAAGCACAGAAAATTAGCTTGGGTGAGGGATAACAGCTAAAAAGAAGGTAAACCCTTGTGAATCTGTGGGTATTGAAGAAAACTCACAAAGGTGTTTTATATTTAARCATATCTAGTTGATTGAATTGTGGCTAAAGAGAGAATGGAGTGGTAGATGAGCTTGAAAAAAAGTGTTTGAAGAGTGGTTAAACATCTTCTTTCGCTACTTCTTCACTGTGACCTCACATACTTTTCTCCTTTCATCAAATGAATAACCTCCCTCAAGACATTTAATTCAATGACAAAACCCATGCAGTTGATAACAGGATCAGGATTTTATTCCTGGAATGTTTACTATGCTAATAGTATTTACACTTCCAGGAAAATAAGACCTCAAAAGATCCTTCCAGAAATCTTGACGAATCTTGCCTGTATTTCCTTCTGTTGTTCTTCTGTGTTAACCCATTGACAACAGAGATCAGCAATCATCAGAACTTGTTGCTTTCAGCAGCTTGTATTAATTATTATCATAAATGCAGCCTTGAAGTTACCAGGTTCTTGAATGTGTCTGAATATTTTCTTCTGTTGTTCAAAAACCAGTGCAGGGTTTCCTAAACACAAAATCGACTGGCCTCCTAACTTTGTTCTGTGGGAGTGAGAATGCAAGAAATGATAATATTACATCTGTGTTTCCCAAAATGTCCCCCCAGAATGCTATTACTGTGGTCTGAGTACCAAAAGGTACAGAAAATTTATGAGAAATGCATAGAATGAGAAGATTATTTYGTGGCAGAAGAGAAATCTGACATCTCATGTAAATGGAAAAGTCACACTGACCTCCAAAGAGCTTTATTTCGAGTAGGTTTCTTTTGAAGAATATTTAGAGGTTGACTGAGTCTTTTTTGGCTGTGGTATTTGCTAATTATCTGAAAAGGTACATGTCTATAGCTGAGAATAACTAGGTGCAAATTGAAACACTGATAGTATGGTACACAGGAAAGACTCTCCATTGCTATCCTAAGGTGTAAAGTATAAAGCCTATTAATGAGATTTATTTAGCATAATCTCTTTCAACTTTTCAAGTAACAGAGTTGATATTTTTTCCACTAAAGTACCAAAGAGATAAATTTAGCAAAAGGTTATCAACTGACAGAACTAATTGATTCTTTATCTAAGCAGATTCAGCAGTAAAAATGTTTGGGGAACATCGAAGCCCACAATATTAGGGAGTAATGCGTATGTCACTTGGACCCCACCAAGGATTGTTGGTAAGGACATGCTGTGAAAAAGAGCAGGAATCAGGAGAAGAGACTATGTAGATTTCTGTAAAACTCTGCAGGAGGTCAGGCAGCATTTTTTGGGACAAATGTTCTTGTCCTGGCTCTKGGASATAKGCAGCAAACCCAGCACAGTRAGAAKGAGGCCAAGGAGTGGGCATGGACTATAGGGAGGATCAAGACCACCAAAACCTCWGATCCATKTCCAGAAAGGTCTGAAAGGATGAAYGGCASATGAGAACTGATTTGCATAGAAAGAGAGAATTTTATCTCCAWGGTGGGRAGAAYTTATCTGTAAAAARGTAYCCCYACCAATCTGGGTCACAGGACACSCCATGAGCTYGATCAGCTCTGGAGCCAGGACTSGCAATCTCTCTCTCCCATTCTTCCTTTTCTTCTCTCTCCTCCTCTTTAATCCATCTCTCTCTTTCTTCCCTTTCACCCTACCGTTTTTTTCAAAACCCACCTCTGTGTGCTTGGACAAGGAGATCAGGGACTGGTTATATCAATGCCCATGCCTGCCCAGTGTGTAATTTACTAGTAAAACTTTGTAAGCTTTTGCAGAACCTCTGACTACTGTCATTCCTTTCTACCACAAGTATCACTGAATCTTGGGTYGCTCTTTCCCTTTAGGATGGGACACCACAATATTTTAGCATGTTTCATTCAAGCCACCAATCTATTAAAGAAAACATTGCTGCAAGACCACAATAAAAGAAGAGGAAATAGTGTAGTAATTTAGATGTTGCAATGTATTTTCACACTGTCCTCAACTCTTTAATAAAAGGTTTCTAGAGCRCTACACACCCTGTTGACATGATCTAATTCAACAGGAAGAGCATTGCTTAAAGAAGAGTTGCACAGTATGACCAGATGGGCCACTACTGCAACAACAAATGGTTTAATAATCCTGTGCTGGGTTCACCCCTCTTTCTATGCTTTTTGMAGGAAAAGAATGAGCAGTGYAGGTAGGTTATGTATTTCTTAGAGYGYTGCATCTGGAAGAATATGATTTAAAGTATATCTATTTCTGTCTGCCAGAAAGAGAATGAGTTTGTTTTCCCCTAGCTTGCAATATCAGGCACCTGTACATCCACYGGGTTTTAACTACAAATACAGAAGGTTTCAAAAGAAAGCAGCTTCAATAGTAAATGATCAAGGAGTATGGGGGTGATGAAATGTCAAACATCAAGACTCTTAATAAAGATACATCTCTTCATTTTTTTGCTTCTTAGTGATGTGTTTTTCCTTTATAAATTAGGATGATTAATTTACAAAATCAAAGACTTCAGCATGATTTAGTTTGCTATTTCCCATATGCATCCATGTACCCCTTCAGTACAAAATCAAGGATGATCGCAAGATTTTTTGATAATTTCATCTACTAGTGAACAGTTTAAATGACTTGTGTGTAATTGTCAAGACWGGAAATTGTTGTGAAAAGTYAAAACTATTTTCACGTAARATTGCAAAAAAATATTAAWCAAGTTTCCYTGGTCATTTTGTCCACSAGGACAGTCAGAAGCTGTTCTCTAAACAATAACCTAAATAACCATGTTGTAGGTCTCCGATAATTTACATTTTTATGGAAATTTTTCCTCACTTTGGAAGTTTTTAATAAGGTCWAGTGTTGACCCCATAGATTGTGTTTTGTATGGTTTCCTGGCTATATCTGTTAGCTACCTCCTTAAGTATGGAATTGCTTTTTAACATATTGTATAGGCATAATAGATGTCAATGCAGGGAATGYTGGGAACTAGAACTGGTCTTGTCTTAAGAGGTGTGAAAGACTTGTCACACTGTAATGCCAAAAGGAAGCAGTAGGTCATGTGTTTCTCACAGCAGGTGCACCCATAACTRYTGCTCCCAGTAATTCATGTTCCTCCAGGCATGGCCACGGGAAGTCCGTTCAGTCCTGCTCCRGACTCTGTTTCCCACAAAGTAACGCTGCTGTGGGTTCAGCCCAGGATTTGATTTGCCTTTGCACTGACACCTGATCAGYTTGCTGTCCACCAGGAACCCAGCTCCTTTTCAGCAAAATGCTGCCCAGCCACACAGRTCCCACTCTGCTCCTGCATCTTTGGTTATGCTATCCCAGGAGCAGGACTTTGCACACATCTTTGTTAAACTTCATAAACTTCTAGCTCACCCACTCTTCCACCCTGCCCAAATATCTCCTTGCAAGATGGCTCTCCCTTCYAACATGTTGATCTTACCAACAACAAACTAGCTCACTTATGGAGATGCTAGACAGTGTATCCCACTACTGACCACTGGGAGACCTCTCTTGTGACTAATAGGTCTGACATGCAAACATGCCTCATGTGTGGACTTGTGTGCTAATAGTCACCTGAATATTTGTATGAGTTGCAGACACATTGAAAACCCCAAATAATAAACACTTTTTAGATTTATCTCTACATCCTTATGTTAAAAATACAGGTTGTTACAGCTATTGGTCTGTTAAGCTGTTGATCTGATAATCTGAAGAGATGAACTTGGAAAGATATTTGAGATTATTCTTGGGAAAGATTTATTTATTCTTAATTGTTTCTGACTTTACTTTTCCATGCTAATCTATTAAAAACTTTTCCTATATTTGGAGGTTTGTATTGTGAGACACCGATATACAGGTGTCTTTTTTTCTTTTCCCTTTTGATTTGATAAAAATTAGCCTACTACTCTGAAAAATAAATTCCTTTATTTTGTTTTGAAACTTGCAATGAAGTGAAATCTTTTGCCTCCCCAGGAAGCTACTAGAATCCTGAATTACT
Organism: Alauda arvensis; assembly: GCA_902810485.1. Classification (NCBI taxonomy): domain Eukaryota; kingdom Metazoa; phylum Chordata; class Aves; order Passeriformes; family Alaudidae; genus Alauda; species Alauda arvensis. The sequence goes on along the minus strand of CADDXX010000064.1, from coordinate 824,918 downwards.
CTGACAATTAGCATGCTACATTTAATTTGGAAGTCCAGATTATTTTTCCTCAGTTTGTGTCTGAATTTTGTCTTCAGTAACAAGGTTCCATATTATACTTCTCATTAGGTTAATGAATCTTTCATTACACTTGATTATAACTGCAACACTTTGTTCTGTCAGAAAAAAKAACTGTAATATCATGCATTACTTCTACTTTCTTGTCCATAGCATGTTCAGTCTCATGCAGTCTACAGTGATAACTTGAAATTCAGGCACATAACAACTTTAACTTCTGCTGAGCCTTTTCCTCGCACATGCACTGGTCTAACAGGTTTCTCTTCAGCAGAACCTTCCTCCTCTTCTGTAAATTGTTGCAGGCACCAGTTTTACATTATTTAAACCAAGTAATTGTGAAGAAAAGTAAATAAGAACAGCAGGAGAAAGACAAGAAAACTTTCTTCAGCCTGGAGTCTCTTTCATTACCAGCAACAGTGTGTTTTAGTCCTCCAATGGTGTAAAGTCCCAACAAAGTGCTCCTTATCATTGCAAGAGAATAATTTCTTGCATTTTATATGGATTTTGTGCTGGACTGTGTTGCCTGTAAGGTCCTTGATATATCTAAAAAAATCTTGCCCCAGATACAAAACTGTTTTCTCTGCCAACTAGCCCACACACAGTCAGTGACCACAAACCCACACAGAGCCTGCTGTAATGAGTAATATGAATCCTACGTTCCAATATTTATTACTCACGCTTCTCCAGCAGCCTTGCCTACCTTTGTGAGGGTTAGAAAAATCACATACACGCAGCAAAAGGCTGGCAACCAAGAGGTGATAACTTGATACTGTAGGGAAACCGTTGTGATCAAAGCTTTGCTGTACATCTCAATGAGCATGTATGTTACCATAAGACAGTGTGATTATCATAAAGTGGATGCAATATTGGGAATTGCATCATAGATGAATCATGGCATCAATGGGAGTTGCTTTCATGCAGAGCAGGGAGGACTGATCATGTTAATATCTTCCATGAAAAGTGATAACAGCAAGGTGGTTACCGTGAGCATTTCTTCCCTGTGATGACTACAACTTGCTCTGCAGCATGATGGTAAGATGCATTCCCTAAAAACCCAATACCTTATATAGARGTTATCTTGTAAATTTTGAAAAATCAATAAAGGTGATTGGTAACTTGGAGTAGGAAAAATTGTATTTCTTTCCATTTCCTGTTCCATAACTTGAATGTTAATTTTTTATTTTAAAGCTTGTGAATGTATCTAGTTAACAAGCCTTTAGACTGCAGTGTTGGAAGGAAGAGTGGGTGAAACACAGAAGAGGTATTTTCTCTCTCTTCCTAATACTATTATCCCTGTCCTTGTTGAAAGACAGTTAAGTCAATATTTAGATCCAAGCTTCTTCATGGGAAGAAAACATATTTCATAAAATTTWTAACAGTTGAAATTTCTTTGCTATAATTGATATGACTACTTGCTGATTGAAGTGTCCTGTGCTATTTTCTTTTTCAAAGTGGATTTAAAAGATCTATTATTTAATGKTAGGGGGATTAGCATAAATTAATTTTTAAAGATTGTTGAAGTCTTAGGGCGTTGTGTATAAAGGAAAACAATTAGGCACTGACTAAGAGTTCTGGCAAACATTTCCTATCATGAAGCCTGTGATTTACTTTGCCTCCATTTTCAGTTTTATTCCCTGCTAACTTTATTTCATTTAAGAGGAGCAGCAGACTCCTGAGGCAATAGTTTCAAATGCGGCTGTACAGTCCTGCCACAGCACCCATTAGTCTGAATGACGCAGAACAGAAGTTAAAACAAACAGATTATTACTTTGTATTGTAAAATACAATTAGTCTATATTCAGACTATGATGTGGTGATTGACTTGAAGGAAATAAAGAAACGCCAATTTCAACTATTGGAATTGCATTTCAGTTTGTAACAATAGAGGYAAAAAGACCTACACACAGGTCTGTTTTCTACAAACTATAGGATGCAGAGAGTAATTAGATGTGCTTGATAAACCAAGGCTGTCATTCTCATTAGTTAATGTGAAGCACTGCATTTTTAAAAGATCTCGCAATTAGGAAGTTCGGTGTTACAAATTGTCAGCCAAGACTCATGCCAGATTCTTGTGTTTATAAAGCAAAGGCCAAGCTCCTTCCTTGCAGGGAAGAGGCATGGCCTCCAGGAGAGGATGCAGTCTGACTTTTCAACAGGAGGGAGTCAGTCAGAAAACACACCTGAGAGCAAATTCTAGAAAAGTATGTTATCTTTACTTTTATTGACCTCTACGGAACAAGACATGTGGCTTGGATTTTTCTCTCCCATAATGCCTTTTCTCTTCCAAAACTAAAAGGCACAGTCTTCCATCTCAGGAGGGTGCCATTATCATTACTGTGCCCTTAAACTCTGACAGTGCTTAATTGCAGGCCTAAAGATCATCCTGATTACAGGATAGTTGACTTTCAGATAGGATTCTGWAAGTTCAGATTGTAACTTAAAGGAAATAGACATCTAATGTACAGYAACTTGTTACCCTTTGAGATAATTTTTCTGTGTGTTGAACCTCTGGATTTTCAAAACAATCTGGAATTTTAAAGAAAGTGATATATGAAATTCCTTAGACTGATCTGAGGAGGGATAGTGGACTGCTGGATATTTTCCCCCCTTACGGCAGTGTGCAGAGCAACTTTACTTCCATCCGCTTCTCCTGTCCCAAGAAGTCAAATTGCAGGAATGGAGATGTGACTTGACACATGTTGCTGTAAGGAATAGTTTGCAGGATGATGTCCTGGTGGCAGAGCAAACTTGCCGAGCTGCAGAATGAATTCTTTTGACCTGTATCCTGTTAATCTCATTCCAAGACTCGTTATGTTTCTGGTCTCAGGGTGGCACAGTGGTTTGCACTTTGGCAAGTAGAGAAAAGCATTATTGGGTTGTAGCTCAACATAATTACCAGTGCACCCATCTTTCAGAAGACATGCTTTTTTTGGGAGAAGCATTTTTATTTACGTCCAGGCTATTAATAAATTTATGATTATCATTGGARAGGCACAGTCCCTTAAGTAGTCACTTAAAACATCCCCATTCCCTTGTTGCTTGTCAGCGGCATCTACTTTGATGTCTATCAGTCAGCTTTCTGAAACTGCTTGTTTSGCATGTTAAGGATATTGCATGGTGTTATTTTTAACCAGAATGTTATGCAGCAGCAAGCCAAACAGCTTATTGTAACTACAAGCATGTTGCCTCTCTATTATACCTCCACCAAACATGCAGTCTAATTGGTGCAAGCAGTTTTCTTTTGACAAGATCCAATTTCTATAACATGATCTTAACAAGTATTAATTATATTTCCATCCTTTCATCTTTTATCTCTTGCATTCCATGTTAACTCATCTCCTGCTTCACCTGGATTAATTGAATGGTAAATATTTAGGTCATTTCCCTGCTGTTGTCAATAATTGATCAGTAACTGTCAACCTGTTCCAAGCTCTCTAAGATGTATATAAAAGTAGTATTAGGACTTTTAGGATTGTTGAGTGGAAGTCCTCATCATTTAAAAAAAAATATCTGCAAAGATGATGCTGAATACATGATGCATCATGAATACATTATGCTTAATAACCCATGAGCTGGACAAGACTTTATTTTCTTTCCTGTACACTGCTGCTTTTGAAACACACAAAGACACAAAAAATCCACAGAGTAAATGCAAGCTGTTCTGCTTTTTGCTTATAGTTCCCGCTCAGTGTACTGAACTATTACTACTGCTACTACTACTACTACTTTCTCCACTCTCTCCCTCCCAGGAATTTTTCACCTGCTTTTTATCCCCCTGAGTCGGGGTTCTACACTTGACTTCTGTTCTTTTTGAATGTGACTCCTGCATTATCACTACACCTGAATTGTCAGTGCCATGCACTCCTTGTTTCAGTTCTAATTTCTGCTTTCAATTTCCTGATATGCTTTCCCATGAGAGGACAGTACTTTTTCTTTACTTCATTTTCTTTCATTTAATTTTGAAACATGTGCCTTCAATTGTCACTCAGTTTTATTATTTTTCTTCTGCTTTAGGCGTTAGATTTCTGACTTCTGAGATTTTTTTATCTCAGTAATCTGTTACACTTAGGCTGGAATCCAAACAATCAAATTTCAAACTACATTTTGTGTTTCAACTCTTTATGTGAGGGCAAAGAGCCGGGATCAACATTTGGGTGTGAAGGTCATCAGTGTTTTCATGGATCCATATTATACATTGCACAAATCAATTTACCATTATAGAGTAGACACAGCCCAGACAGAAGTACTTCTGAAGAAACATGAACACACAGGGACTGCTCGTGTGTCTCTCCAGATGTCAGTCCTGTAGCACCTCTGGTCAATGCCATAAACCCCAATGTTAGCTGTCCTGTCTCATCTTTGGCACTCAAAACAGTAAAAGAGACCATGAAACTTTTAATCCAGATGTTATAAGGCTCTTGTCCTTGAAATGAACTTTGTTTTAAACTTTCTGCCTTAGTATTTCTATTTCTGTATCTTTTTAATTGACAAAAGATATGTTGTCTCCTCTCCAGGTGTCTGARCCTTCTGGTGTATGGTATGTCCAAATAATGTATTTGTAAGTGTTATTATTCCTTTCCCTTTTGCTAGTAGTTTCCAGTTTAAGATTGGCACCATCAGATAAAACAAAGTCTTAAATAATAGAATTTTATCTATTACGTTGCAATTGAGTGTAAGAATAAAGGAAAATAAGGATAAATGGTGAGATTTAGCTCCTACATTGAGTTACCTGAGGCACTCTGATCATTGCCTTATCACATTATGAAACCTTGGAAAACTTGATGTAAATAAAAACGGATTTTCCCGGCAGAATTATCAACAAAGAGCTACACAGTGAATTGTTTAGCTTGATTGATCAGATTTAGTAGAATTGCTTTAGCAAATAAAAGCTAAAACGAATAATTTTTTTAATCTGGATCCTTTCCCTAGACAGTTTTCCAGTCAGAATATCAGTTTAACTCTGATGATGTTCTGTTGACTTCTCTAGTGCAAGATTTGTCAGCTGACAGGTTGTGCTGCCCATTTCCAGCCAGGGCCTCCTGAGGAACCGTGCAATGTCACAAGGCTTCTTCTCRGTGACTCACACCAGCATTACAGTCCTGATCTTTTCAGAGAAAAGACTCTGAGTGGAAAAGGAGAASTGGATTATCCTTTCTGTTCTGCTATTGTATGTAGCCCTCTGGCTCTTGGTAAGCTGCCAATGGTGGATGTTGGTTTTTCTTGCCTTAGCAGGTACCGGGACTTTTTAATGTAGATARGGAGGTCTTAAAAGTTCTTCTGTGTGGGTCAAGGCCACTCAGCTAGACATAAACTCAGTGGGAGCCTCATGTTCAGCAGAGAACATTGTCCTCCCAGAATTTCAGGTTTATTCACAGAGAYTTTTATTCAGCTTCAGCCATAACAAAAACAAGCAAGAAGAGTGTACCTCCTGCAATCTCTCCTCCAGAAGCTTCAAAGTCTGTAAASAGAACAAWTCACCAGTCTACAGGCTGTCTTCCTCTCTCTTCATAGTGCCTACAACCTAGTTTCTAGTCAACAAATCCCTGCCTGTTTCCTGATTTCACTTTACTAGCCATWTGAAATAAGCCTGCATGGAGGAGCAGAACCACCTCCTTGTATTTCCATGGAAGTGTTTCTCAACGAGACARTAACATCTAATTCAAATCTACATTTGAAATCAACTTCCAAGGGTTAAGTTGCCAAAGGTACAACCATGTCCAGCTTTAAGATCTGCTTCTGTGTCAGACTTTTCTGCTTCCATTTTATCTCCTAGCTGGTAGTCAGGCCTAGTAATAGGTTACCCCAAGCATTTTACTGTTTAAGTCCCCCAGATCCAAAGACCAATCCCAGAAATTCTCAGTAACATTTAAAAATAGCTATTCATGTAGCTAAGTTTGATTGAGTGGGTTTTTTTATTTATTTAATTAATTGGCAGGTTTTTATTTTTAACTTGAAGGCACTAGTGAATTATATGCTCAAGACTTACCTTAAACTTATGCAAATTTGCAATCTATSCTTAGAAATAGCATCTGAATCTATCTTTACTTAAGCATCTGCTCAAAAATATTTTAGAATTTTTCCAATATCTGCATTATTTTTACTGCAGATCAGGATTCAGAGTAGGTGTCCGAGGTGTTATCAGAAGAAAGCAAAACTGGGCAATTTGTTTAGAGATAGGCTGGASAGTGTCTGTATCAACTGCACGTTGACATATTTGCTCTCTYCTGACTGACCTAGGAKATGTGAAAAACTGTCAGACATCTATGTAGGCTTGATTCCTCTTTTCTCTGTTTCCATTTAGCTTGTTCTTGTAATTGTGAGTTCTTTATAGTATATTGACATCATAAGCTAGGTCAGGGACACCCTCGTATTAAAAAGAGTTGCACAGACTAAAAAATGCACCTATCTGTAGCCATAAATACTGTTTTTCCACATCAGCAATAGTGTCAAGGGTCTGAAATAGCTCTCAGCATAAACCACATTTATTTATTAAACATCGTTCATGTTATCTTAACATTTGCTCAAAATTTCCACTGCTTTAGAAGCTCTTGTGTATCTTCTTAAGACCTTCTCTTACATATAGACCCAATAACTCCCTTTCTGCAGCAATATGAACAGAAGTTTTATATTAAATTAACCATCAACATTCTCCACAGATGTGCATTAACCTTTTTCTATCTTTTACATCTGATAAGTGCCAACTTAGCCAGTTGATCAGAAAGTTCAGGTTTGTTTTATTTCTGTAGTTTTACTGTAAATTATTTTTCTTAATTTAGATGAACATTTACTGTTCTTTTACTATGAGAAGTGCGATTAAAACATCATTTTCTTAAATAAATCCTCAACATAATGATGAACACTGATTATATTGTTAACACCTGAAAATGGCAGTGCAATTTTAACTGCTCTGTGATCATTTTGAGCATGCCTTTACAGTTTTACTGCAAGCAAATTAGAATCTACATTTATTAATTTAACAACCAGTCTTAATGTATTTTGTTCTTGCATCTGGGTATGRGACCCCTGGCTCTGTCTACTTTTATTTTGGGTTATGCAAACTTTACTTTGAAGATAAGTGTTYGATTCTTCTTAACTATGATTTCCAATTTTTCCCTCTGGAAATATTTTTTATTTAATAATAGCTCTGCAAATAGGCAGAAGAACAGTAGAACTGTTACTGTAGAAAGTAAGGGATCATTTGGTGAATTCTACTTATGACAAAAAAAAGGCAGCAAAGTACTATCAGCAATACTAAAGCTGAATTTTGAGACCGTGGACAACTATGAATCACACACAGATCTCTGAGATGGGCCAGGCCTGAAATGTTGTATATGTTTTATTCATACAAAAAAAAATCGTTGAAAACTGGAGACTTACAACTATTATCCTCTATCAACGTCAGTACTTTGAAAGTTTACATAGTAAACTGAATTTCATGACATCTGAACACCTTTGGAATAAACAATCCTTCCCACTCTTCTCACCCAGACAGGAGTGGAAGATATAATTATTCTGGCCTCAAAATTATTTRTTTAAATTTGCAAGGAAGTGGARYTTATCTGCTAACTCTAACATAWCTAGGAMTTCCTTGACCAYATMATCTCTRCAGTGGAGTTGTTTAGCAAAGTATRTAATTTTTTWAACTACTTTGGAAAATGGAAATAATAAAAAAAATCAACTTTAATAGAGCAAAAAGTGAATCTTTATGCTTATAGCCAAAATWTGGGCCATTTAAATGAAAATTCTGAGACATATTCCAGTTTAGACTAATGCAATACCATCACATACCATGATTTGTGGAAGTTCTAGCACAGTACAACAAATATCTCTGGAAATTTGTATTTCCCTTATATTTGGGAAAAAAAATATTGCTTGTTAACTTTCAAGGTAAAACCTCTAGAGGATACTTCTCTGAAAGTCTTKTTTAAAGATGGTGTTGTTAATAAGAGCTTCACCATGAAGTTTTACCCATCTGTTGAGCCAATTGAAGGAATAGAAATATCCTTTCTTCTTCTAGAAGCCAATCCAACAAGCAGTGCTGGGGTAAAATCTAAATAAGATGAAAGAGTGGATAGTAAGTTTAGAGAGCTGAACATTGCCTGAAAAACCAGAAAACATGACCAGTTTTGTGAGTGAAGAATGGTGCAGCACCAAGCCTTCCATCTTCCATCCTGAAACCAGCTTCATTCAGAAATGCACAAAAAAATGTGGTTTCTGTTGGGTACCTTCAATACATTTCTTACAAGGAAGGGAAGTTTCACAAAGTCAAGAGTATGGTCTAGAGTACAGAGTCTAGAGTCTCTGTACTCTAGACTCTCTGAGATGTCCAGCTTTAATCCCACACTTCAGTTTATTACAACGAGAAATGGTCTTGGATTTTGTCCTCTGCTGAAAAATTCATCCATGAAATATTGACATGACCRCGGTGTGTTACAGAAATGCTTATTCTATTCCAACAACTGCTAAAATTCACAAGGAAATAAAGTCCCCTGAAAAAGACCTATGTTGGCAAAAGTGATTTCACATTCACATAATAAAGAAACCTAAACAAAATAAAGCAGTTGATAGCAAATAACCCTGGATATCAGATCATATAAATTTACACCGTTTTGCAATTTATGATCAAAGTTGCCTAATAGTTTTCAGGGCAGAAAATACTAAGTCACATGGAAAATGAAGGAGATTGTTGTCACAGCAGGTCAACAGTTGTTTCTTGATCTGAGAAYAAAATCTCTTCTCTGACTCTTCAAGAATGTATAACAGTCCAAAGCACAAGTCAAAGTTTGCTGTTTTAAACAATTTACACTTTGGATCAAAACTAATTGTTTACAGATGTGGATGGACTATCATTAAAACAAAACCTTATTTTAGAAGGTCTTGGAAATGCTGTTCCAGCTTAGACTGGAAAGGCATCAAATACCTAGTGCTATGATTTTTCAAAAACACCTT
>CADDXX010000064.1:799643-815627 GCA_902810485.1 Alauda arvensis | reverse complement strand
TCCCAGAAGCCCAGGACCCTGAAAAGATCAGACCATCTGTCTCCAGAGCTCATTATACTCTACACAAACATAAATATCAGCTGTTCCCTGTTTTTAGTGTGAACACACTCTTCTTCAAGTTGGCAGAGGAACATTTTCATGTCCATGTAGTGTGATTTTTTTTTTTTTTTGGTTACAGCCAGACATAATTATGCTAATGAAATATCCTCAGGGAGTGTACTATTTCAAACAGAACAGCTAGTTAGGGTATCTTTATTTTATTATTATCCTGGGTCATTGGTTTTTAGAGCTCACCTTACAGCCAGAGTACTGACAGGTTTCAACATATTCCTTAGYTCAGTACCAAGAATGTTAATTGAACTAATAAAGGGATTATTACATGTTTCATAGATTTTTTTAATGTTTAAAATACAAGATGACCTAAACTCACCCTACTGTAGACCTACATTTTTTTTTTAATAATCTGAAGGACCTGCTTCTGAGCTATTTTCCTCTATATTCTATTGGCAGACTTTTWAAATTTTTTTACATAAGTACATCTTTAGTAGGGGTTTACAAAAATAGTGTGGATATGGGAGCACTGGATCCAAACTGATTTGAGTAGCAGAGTTCTAAACCTACATCTCTCCAACCAAGATGTGTCATTTTAGATCTCTACTACTCAACTATACTCCGCAGAAGAGTTGTTCTCGTTTTCCTCAGAACTCAGCACACCAAATCCCAAATTTTTGATGCATATCATCCGCTGTTTCCTAGAGGCCATCTCTGGGCTGCTCCYTGTAAGCACACTGAATTGCCTAACTTTGTAATATAGTCAATAAAGTGATAGTGCCTTCAGCGTACACATCAAAACAATGTTTGCCATGGAAATAAAGAGCTATCTCCTAATGAAAGGCTTTCATTCAGGTCAGYAACCTCTGCTTAGACTTAGATTTTCTAAGTTTGGAGCTTAAACAATGMCCCATTATAATGTAATTCCACCACCAGAAACCTGAAAATGCCATTTAAAGGCCTTTAAAATTATATTCTGCATGCATTCAACATGGTGAATCAGACATCCATTTACTGCTAGTCCTTCAAACTGCTCAGACAGCCAGCAATGACACCCCTGGTTGCATAGCACTGGAAACGAACAACTACATCAGCACTGCAGCAGCCTCATGGCTGTGAATACAGTGCATCTCCCAGGAAAGGGCTCCTTCGTGGTGCAAAAACATTTTTCTGCAACAAGTAATATTCTCACTTTACTCCAAGAAAACTCCTATTTGTGTTATTTTTATTCATCCCCAAACTCAAGAAAATTGAAACACTCCTGCTACTGTGCTTGTACAGTTGTGTATCTTCCATATTCATGCCATCACAAGTTAGAAAACAAGAACTTACACGTCCTTGGTAGCAGCAATCTCACTTATGCTGTTTGTATGACAACCTCCTTCAGCTTTAAAGACCTAACAGAGTTAAAACTGTTGCTTCACTGTTGAATTGAAGATATTCCAGCTGTCGTAAGGTGACASTAACATCAGCTACCATAGGTAGGAAGTCCCTTGGCTTGGGTTGCATAAAACACATTCAGGRAACAAGGGAAACAGAATTGATTGTGAAGGATTAGATTACATCAGGTCACCTGTGACCCCATTTCCTTTTTAGRGCTGCAGTCCTAGGACTCCATTCCTGATAAATGTGTTCTAATAGTACATCAGCACCATTTTCTATAYTGTATAAAAATAGATTGTTATAAGGAAAGAGTGTTGCACAGAGCAGTAATTWCAGTGACGAGTGTGCACAATTCTGAAGTAAAGGAAAAAAGTACTACTTTTAGAATATTCCAAATAAATATCAATAAACATTTCTAATGTTTAAATTACATTCTTGTGGTTTTCCTTAGTTTTGCCTGTTTCAGCTGACCACAAATAAAAGGTTTTGAAAAAAAATAATAGAAGAATGTTTTATAAAAGGAAAGACACTTTTTTTTCCCTGTAAAATTCACATTAAGAGTAGTTCATTATTTAATTTTCATCAGTTTAAATGCAGACAAAATTCATCATGTCTAAAGAATAAAGGAATACATACAAGATAAGCTGCTTACAGTAGATGAAGATCATCTGGCACAGGTTTATTCCAGTTTTATACAGTTTTGGCTCTGATCTGAACTGGGACATTTTGCTTCTGTTGTGATATTCATGCTAACTTTTATAGTGATGGAAAGGATAGCCAAAAAAATCATAAAGCTCTTAATTCTCCAGTGACATCAGAGTCTAAACCTGCATTAACATGACTTCTTTATCCTGTTATCCTCTTGCAGTTACTCCCTGCACAAGATGGGAGTGTGTAGGCACTGAAGGAGGARCTGGTTGTGTGCACACACCATTGACATAGCCTTTTTGCTTCCAAAGCCCTCCAGCATTTTCTGGTTCCAAATTTTTTGCATTTTACCAGGTACATATAAATATCACTCCTCTGTTTAATAAAAGAAAATTAGCTCAGTTCCAAAGCTCAAAGACACATTAGTCTATGAAAACATTGCAAGAATGAGGTATGAATTTTCTTTCATCTTAAGAGTATCCACTAATTTCCTAAATAATATGTCCATTAATGATAAGTTSCCATCCCTACTGCACAGCCAGAGGCAAAGTGTCAAACATGGACTGAGAGCACAACAGAATAAAGAAGAAAATAGGAATTTCCAAAAGTAGTCAGATAACAGCAGCAATGTTTGGTTGTGAAGAAAAGTGCAATTACAACCTTCAGAAAACATCCACAGCACATGTGGAGATTGCTGTAAAAGGCTGGTTTGATTTGATCTAGGATTGGTGGCTATGGAAGAACATTTCAAATAGTCTGAAACAAGCTTGATATGTTCAGTAATCTCTGCCCAGAGACTGGATGAGTGCAGCCTCTTCTCTTTGTGCTTGAATAAATGGGGACCTTAAACGTGCTAAGAGAACTTCCATATTGACTGGTTAATGGGACTGCTCAAACTTGCCTCCAAATAAGGTCATATTTGCCTTTATTTTATTGTGTAACAGCTTTCTTTTGCCACTGTGTAATTCTGTGGCCACAGGGCTGAGCACCTAGTGGCCACTTGCAACAAGAAAAAGACTCTTGTTGTCTTCCTTTATTTTGGGTTAGATCCAAAACTGTCCTAGTGGACTAAGCTGGTGTAGTGTTGCCTAATGTATAGACTTCTGGCCTCAGACTGAAGCGGTCAATTTCAGGTTTTGAACATTTTGGAACATTTGRGACAAATGTGTTAGTCACCATGAATGCTATCTTCCCTTGTCAAGGGATTACCAGAGCTGATGTAGTGTAGAGTTTCCTTCCCTCCTCTTTTCCAGCACTAACCRTTTTGGAATCTTTTTGGATCACATGAGAAGAAGGAAAACTCGGTGCCATTAATTTTTCTTCATTGTCCWGTTCTGGTTATGTCTTGTCCTGTTCTCTGAACTCCTCAAAGGTTTTCTTAAAGAATATGCTCCTAAGAAGTAATAATTTTTCACTCGTAGTCTCACCTGGTTGTAAGTCTAGGCTTGGCTAGTTGTTAAGCAGTGTGTGGAGTTTTCCATTCTTACACAGGTACCCTCTCCTGCTGCTCACCATCAAACATCATTGAAATGGTCAGAAGGCACACTGGGTAAATCTGTTTCATRGATTTCATAGATGGGGAGTAGGGCWGATCAAAAGCAGASCCTATGGTCACYTGTACTAACCAGGACAGGTGTGTTGCTGGAGGAAGTTTGGAAAATAAATTAATGAGGTTCCAGRTAAAACAATAGTAAAGAGAAAGGAATGAAGTGTTTTCTTACTTGGTGGTTTTAGGTGGCTGCYCTGCCAGAATCTGGTGCTAATTTTACCTAATATTAGTTCTGTTGCATTCACAGGACCACTGTTAGCATAGTGGTATATGGTATCTACAACAACTCCTATGCAACAATAARATTGAGTTGGCTGCTGAATACTGKGGCAATAGGAATGTACAGGAAAACAAAGAGAATATTATCTTTTCTTGACAACATATTTAAGGCATAACATATAGTAATATATCAAATATAGTAAATATATTTATATATTTACATTATACAATATAATACAATATTTAATATATTTAACATTATATTTTTTGATAGTAATTAAATATTAAAATAAAACAAATATTGCCTATCTTCCAGTAAATGTTCTCCCTCATCTGAACAAAGGTGGTCATGTACATAAATAAATCAGTTGTTTAATTGATAGAGAGACACTTAGGAACATAGGAGGTTTGTGTTTGCTCTGAAAGTAACAGGTTGAAAATCTGGTTTATCTGGAGCTGACAGACAAGCATCAGTGCCCTTAACAGAGCATTCAATAAGAAGCTGTCAGGTTGTCAGGARCACTAACAGCAGTATTTACAAATGCATGGGAAGGTACTCATAATGTGTTTGCTTTTTATTATGTATTCTCTAGAAATCTGCTTCCGGAGGCTGTCCAGTTTGGTCTAGTACAGCTGTTTGCAGGATTTGGTGTGTAGCAAGGAGAATGGCTATGCATCTGTTTCAGTCTGGAAATACAGCATCTGTTCTTCAGACCTGATGGTTCTACATRAATGTGAAATGTGACTTCTAGTCACATTTTATATCCTCCTGTGGCAGCTATGACTTTGWGAACAGGATCCTGCTACCCTCATTATGAAGAATCATGGCCATATAAGACCATGAGAAAATGCTCCCAAATTAAAWAACATTTGGGAAAATTTATCAAGTAAAAAAAAATCCCTCAGCTAGCTTTTTTATCTGTCTTAGTTCACCAGCTGAAAATTAAACATAAAGTGCCTGTGAGTTCAGTTAGATATTACTGAAGTGTGTCATATTGGCAAAATAGATGAGTCTGTGTTTACCACTGTTTGACTTTTCATCATGTTCTCATGCTTGAGTCCAGAGGTGCTTTTTATCTGGAATGATATTTGATGAGATTGTACTAGGAATGAGGAGTGGYACACAGGAGAAGATGGGTAGTGCCTGAAATATTGGTATCTACAAAGTTTGCTTAACTTCAGACTGTGCTGTTAATGATTAACCAATCCCTCTTTTCTTTCTCAGATCCATTATTTTTGTTGCACAATTGTCAGATCTTTTCTCTTGATTTTAGTTGTTTCCTTTGTGTATTCTTCCTTGTTTTGTGTTATTTCTTGTTTCTACTTTCAATTATCATCTTTACTGGATGGTTTTTCCCATTCCCAGGAATGAGCCAAGAGTAAATTATTAAGAGCTGGCTGGGTATGTAGGCATAGGAGGTGGTACCTTATTAGGTCCTCTGGATCATAATTGTGAATTAAGCTAAAAAAACCCAAAAAGTTAATTGAAACAGAGCTTGAATTTACATAATATAAATTTTACATAATATGATATCCCAATTACAATATTTTGTCCTGAATATTGGACTGGAATTAATTAAAATTAAATAATTAGATTAAATTAAAAAATAATCCATCCTTGCATATGCATTCTTAAAAATCTCAGGTTTGTGGAGTGTATTACCCAGCTAAAAATCTGGACCAAAAGGAGTCTTATTGATGACTAAGGCATAAGGAGCATTCATTTTGTATCAGGAGAGGCCAGAATATTGTATCTGTTTTCAGTCAGGTGGATTAGTACTCTGGCATGTTCTGGCATTTCTTTCACTACAAAATTAGCTGCTGAATTATGAACTGAAAATAACRTATTATCTAAAATCTAAACCACAAGTCAGGACTAATTATAAAACTTCCTTCTTATATTTTAATTCTTGTATTGTGGTGACTTTTCTCTTCCTTCCAAGTGTCAAAGTATAGTACAGTGTTTCCTGTAACAGATTTTTTCCAAATTACTGTAGTACCAGGACTCTTAAGATTGGAAGTCTGGGACATCAATGTGTTTACAAGGTAATATTTAGGCATATATTTTTGTCAGGTAGACTTCAAGAGAATATTAACTTGGCAAAGAGCTGAAATTTCATATTCTTAATTAATGAATATGAAAGAGCACAGACAACCCACAGAGGCAGATTCAGAGGGCTCTGTAACATGGTGAGTAAGACAGTTACCTAGACTTTTACTCAGACAAGACAGTAGAACTCTGAAATAGATTCCCTCAGTGCTGGAATTCTTGTAATTGCTTACCAAATCTCAAAATTTTAGGTTTCGTTTGGGTGAGGCCTGGATTATGTATTCATCTCCACAAGTGATGTCTGTCTGGTGTTTTTCTGCCTTTCACTTGTATGAAAAATGTAGTCTTGAATAAAATCTTGTGTGAGTAGCAGTCATAAGGATCAAGCCTTCAATATCTCTCTCACCTCTAGCTGAGATGCTTTATGTTTTCGTCTTTATCAACATAAATGACTTTGATATGCAATTGATTCCCTTAAAATGCATATGAAGTTCAATGGCATAAGTCAGGTATCTGTCCTCTTTTCCTTTATCTACCATTTTACAACATGTATTTTAGTTAAAAAAAATTAAATGGATTTTGCTTAGAAATTCTTGGAAAATAGTGATAGCATAAACCAAATWGGAAACACTTATTGAAAACAACATAAATTGCTATTTCTTTGCGCAGGAAACATATCTTTTTTTTTCCTAGATTTATTAGCTGTTGGCCTTCCTTTGATGTTAAGTGTTTTTCTAAAAAAAAAATACAGACAGTGTAATGACCATTGAAACTGGAGCATAATTCTGCTCATGYAATGCTCTACTATCTTTAAAAAATCACACCCTGTAGTAAATTTCATGTTGCCAACACCAGGGCATGATCCAGTCATTTTGTGTTGGKGTTTGGCAGGGTTTGGCTGTGTCTTTTGTGTGTCTGTTTACATCAGGATCTGTACGAACAGATTAAATCATGTGAAGATTGAATASAGTGTGACAGCTGAGTAGACTATGTACTGAAATAAGTATTTTAAGCAACTGGCTTATGGAAATGAAGAGCTATTTGTTTTATTTAGGCTGATGTGATCAGTGCAGGTGAGGATTGTTTCTGAAATTAAGGAATTCTTTGCGGCTTTCAGCTTTGCTTTCCTTTCAGTCTTGAAACTGTCTAAAAAGTATGGTTCAGTGTAGCAGGGGGATTATRTATCATGATTACCTAAATTTCCAAGTAGYRGAACTYGATGTCCCAGCATGTCCTGTCCAGGTCTGTATGTTTCTAGTCTAAGGAGAACMATCTGTGTTCTTTTGAGTACCTTTCAGACTATCCATATCTGAGCTGAATAATGTATAGCTAGTAGTTATTGGCAAGTTCCAGAGAAGGGAATTAATGCAAGAGCAAGGATTGCATTGGCATCAGGGTTGCACTCTCATGGCTGTTTGTCCTTCTCCAGAATTACAGAATCATAGAAATAGAACCTTGAGATTGGAAGGGATCAGATCACTCACTTCCATCCTCCCTGCCATGAGCGGGGACACCTTTCACTGGACCAGGTTGCTCAGGGACCTATATAGGACCTATATAAATTTGCCTTATCTAAAAATTTTACATCCTTTTTCAAYCAAAATGTTCCAAAATATTCCATTGTCTCTAATACTGCAAGGAAATKTTAATGAGACCACTAACAGTATATTAACTAGATTCCTCTTGTCTCTTTTACAAGGATACATGCTTAAACAGCAGAATATTGGTGATCACCAAATTCAGTTTTCTATGGAGGACCCACTAGTTAAAACATGGAATGCAAATATGATAGCCAGCTTTTTTAGGATAAAAATAGTTTTTCTAAAAGTCTATGTGGCTGAACAGTTTACCTTACTGGAGACAGGAGGAAGATGGCACTCATAGTTTTCTTACCTATCACTTTGTGAATCTCTTAATTGGAAAAGGAGATGAAAATTACCAAAAGCAATGAACCTGTGGTAGTGGTAGAAGATACTGCTCCATATAAGTAATTTTGAACACCGTAGCTCAATAAAAGAGAWTAGCCACTTTTCTGGAGATCTGGCTTAACCTGGGAGAGCTGGCTATGCTCAAGAGTAACTGAATGTAGTTGAGTCTTGCTCTAGAAAGAGGAGAAAAAKAAATAACATTCAACTTCCTGTCATAATGTGCTTTATTAAATGGGAGTTGGAAGAGCTGAATGCAGAAGTCAGAGAAAACATMTGATAGTGTCAACCTCTCCCTCTGGGTTAGTCACCATGTGCTTCCTTTATACTCARTTGAGGGACAGATAACACTCCTGGAGCTTAAGTCATGCTACCCTAAAGCAGATGTCTAGAAATAGGTCAGATGAATCATCCCACCTGGGAGCTGTGGACAGCTATCTCAGAAATCATTGTCTATATTGCAGACATCTCAAATCAGTGAGATGAATCCCAGCCTTAAGGTCTCTGTTCCAGCTCAGAGTCTTGCACAAACAGCTATCTGCTTGGGCAGTTTCTGTTGTTCATCTGATCTGGCATGACATCAAACAAGCAACTTGAGACATGACATGAAATGCCCTGCACATCTGTGTGTGTTGGGAAGCTCTGCAATATGAACTGAGTGCAAGTGAATGTGTAGAGGCCYTATTTGGAGTACAGAAACCAATCTTGGGCATTACTGATACCACTATGGACTGACATGGATTTCTGGTGAGGGACTAAGAAAATTTTRTGGACTTTATTAAGGRTTCCTATTTATAAGTTTTGYYGGCATTAAATAGCTCYATGACAGKTCCAGCTATGACTCTGGGACACTTGAGTAGGTCCTAATATAGGTACTTTAATGCAATATGTCCACTGCAGTTTCAGGTCTGAGACTTAGCAACACGTGTGTTTACAATTTTTTTATGTAAAGAGCTTTTAGTGTAGAAACTTCTGCTTCAGTGTCCCCAGGTTCAAAGCTATGTATGTCTGTGCAATGATTATGATTTGRCAAAGATGGAAACCTCAGTGAACATGATGGTTGCTTACTCACTGCGGTGCCAGCTTACTCTGCTAAAGAAGCCTAATTCGTCTGAAGCCGTGTTGGGGTTTTTTTTGAAACAATTCCAACATATCTACAGCAGTAAACCAACTGGATGTTGCTGGATACATGCAAATAGAATACCAGATTCAATGCCCAAATTGTGTCACTTGCCAGTGAAACAAACCCATTAACACTAAGGTAATATAAGAAGGCCTGCTTTGAAGCATACAGATAGAGGAGACAGATGGTTCTGGCTTTTAAAGCTTAAAGTTGGCATAACCCGCGTGGAATGAGTGCTGCTGAATGTGTGACACTGAGGATGAAAAAAGTGTTTATCTAAACTAGGAAATAGGAATAGTGGAAACACTCACAATGTGATAACTGAGCAAGCATTGTCTGCTTACATAAGTGCAGATGGTGGGGGCAAGTGAACTTCATGAAGGTGAATATTTGATGAGATGGAAAAGAGTATTTCAGCACACTGTTAACTAATACCCAGCTTGAGCAATAGGTGATGAGCATCACACCTGGAAATCTTCTTCCAATAACTTCAGGGGCTCTAATCAGCATGWTGTGGGTGCCATGACAAGTCACTGAATCAATCTGTTTATTCCCTGGTGTGCTGACTCTATTGCTTCAACAGAGGCATCATAACTGCCCCAGAACTGTGCTTCAGTTTTTCTCCTCCTTTTTTTTTTTTTTAAGCCATCTGAGTTGTAAGCTTTGGTTGAAGTAGATTACATGGCTTTTAGTTTCATTAAATAATGTCTGAGTTACAGTGTTTTCCCTTTCTCCAGGTACTTCCTATTATTTTTAAATCTACTTACCACTTACTCATTTGCCCATTAACTTAGAGGTCATATTGTTTTCTCTAGGAGCTAAGAAACAACAGAAATAAGAAAACACACAGTATCTAATAAGGCTGAAATAAATAACATTTAATCTCTGTTTAAGATTCATTTTGATAAATGCCTGTCTGGGTCTGGATGGCTGTTTGATGTGTGCAATGCAAGTGGAGTGCAAGCGAATGTATTTCCAGATCATTAGGCACGTAATGTGTTGCTACTTTAGTTAGTCTGATGGCAAAAATGGTGTTTTGCTGGTGTGAGAGGAGACTATTTGCCATTAACTGACATAAATCCCCTTACAAAAGGGTTTAGGAAAGACATTTCAGGCTGCATGAAGCAGCACCTAGAGCAAGTGTTCCATTTTAAACAGGACAGATTTTTCCATGCAGCAGAAGYAGCCTGAACCTGGCCTTGAGCTGATAGAAATGTTTATTACTCCATTATTGCAAATGAATAGAAAGGGAAAAACATTATCAAAATGGTGTAATCTTCATTGGTTCAGGGCATATTGATGCTTAGTTCAGATATGTACATCCACATATCCAGACCCATTTGGTATCCAGGATTCAATTTKGAAAGRCTTAAAAAGAAATTTCTTCTCAGTRTGCATAGCCACAGCTTSGTCTCACYATCATTCCRAGCCAGTAGTGTTTTGTGTTTCTACAGAATTTCAAGCTCTGTGACAGTCCCATGGTGTCTTAATTGGTGGTGTTACAGAGGTCTGGATGATCACAACCCAGTTTTGATTGCAATTTTTGTATATTTGGTGAATCAAATCAGTGGGATCATAGTGGGAAAGAAGCCAAAACATCAGTCAGGTTCATTTTTTTTTGGCACAGCTACTAGTGTTTCACTGGCATTCATAACAGAATATCCACAGAGTCAGTAACTCAGAAGAAGATGGTATTTAAATAATGTCTTTTAGTACTGAATTCTCTGTCAAAATATAACATTTCTGTGTACATTTCCAACGGAATTCAAATTGGGACTTTAAGTTCTCAAACTATATTTATTGTCAGCCATTGAGTGCTGTATCTTAAATTCAAAATTCATCAGCCTGAATCTTTGCCTCTGAAAGGATGTTTTCATAAGAAAAAAAGATTTTAAGCAGTTACGTTTGCAAAGGAAAAGTTTGAAAATAATATGTAAGACATGTTAAAAAGGGATAAACTTTGAATTTAAAATAACATAYAGATCATTATTTTAGAATGTCTGACTTGGAATTTTCAGATACGTGCAACAGATGATGCAGTTAGAAAGAAGTATTTTATCCAACATTGTAGTTTACATTGCTGATAATTACGTTGCAGATTTTAATAAAGTTATCAGCACACCAAACCAAGTATTTATAATTCTAGGAGAAAGTATCAGGTCTTCCTTGTAAGGTAAGGATTTAACAATTTACAATCACTTAATTTTTCTTTTCTGCAAAATACTATTTTATAATGGTAACCCTCTTAATCCTATTCAGGTAGGATTCATGAGCATACTGATGGCTTAAAATATCAAAATTATTTCCACAGGATATTAGTAATATAGTAATACTGAATGATTTTGAAAAATGTTGTGATRATCCCTAGAACAGAAAGAAATTTTCATTTAGTCAAAGAAATGCTTGTAATTTATTTCTGTGTAATGCTTCACTCTTGTTGGAGAAAGAAGAGTTTTTTGGTTTTATGAATGYATGTCTTTGATTGCACTTCAAACATTTTGCAGTATTGCTGGAGTTAAGATGAAGTTTCAAGTCYGTAAGAGAACAGCATTTTTCTATTYARATAYATATAATTGAAAGTAAGGGTTACTATTTTAATGCAGTTTTTCCTATACAGCATAAGAAGTGGAAGGATTTTCTTTTGTATGAACAGGCTTTCTAACTTYTCAGCCAAAGAAACAGTCATTCTGACTGCAGTGTGATTTCTTTCATATTATGCCAATAGGAACAGTAAAGAGTACACATGTTCATTTACAATTTTATTATCAGTATTTCTGAGCATTTTTGATTACTATGGATCTTCAAGAGTTTACACACTGAGGTCCAGCTTGGAAATGAATAGTACTACTCCCATTCTGAAAAAACCAAGCAGACCAAAAGTGGGTTATGCAAGTATAAGCAAAAGAAACTAACAGTATTTCTGATGTTTGCCACGATATGTGTTYAACACTACCATGACATTTAARCGTGACAGTGATAACTGAGAAGCAYGGGTTTAGGTGTGGCTGTCTRTATAGAAGCAATTTATACAGATCAGAGAAGAGACAAAGTGTCCAATATATTTTTAGGCTGTGCTTTCTAAGCAGATGGTGAAATAAAGGATAGATTACTTTGGAGTAAGAAACAAKACAAACATGACTACGTCAACATACTGTTGTCATTGTAATAGTTCTAAAATCATCACCTGTCTTTGCATGAAATGAAAATATCACCCTGAGTTGAGTGAACACACAAATCATAAGTATTTTTAAAGAATATTTGTTGCAGATGCCCTGTGTCTGTATGGTCTCTTTCAAGTAGCTACTGGACTAAAAAGAGAACGTGACTGTTAAATGTGCCAATAAGAACACTTTGGCTTGCTGACTGTTTGCGTCTTTTCAGAAGCATGACCCACAATTAAAGCAAGATGGAACATAGAACTGTGTCCTTGGCAGCATTTCCCACCCAATCAAGTTTAACAAGATATCTTCTGTTGCTGCTACTCTTTCAAACCCCTGCATTTCTGATGCAAGAAACTTYAGTGACTCCAGTGATTGCAGTTTTATTCATGTTCTGCCAATGTTTGGCCATTGTTCAGCTTTGAAAATTTATATTTAAAATGACTTTTGAAAAGTATAAAATTAGTGTMRACATGCACAATGCATGGAACTAAKATTCATCTTCTATATGTATGGTTTTTATCTAATACAGCCTAGGCTGTKAAAGTGAACCTTGAAATGCCTGTAYTTCATTTTCTTTGKRTATTTCATGTAACTGGATGCTRGAATGGGTCATTAAACAGATGAATGGTAATTTTGCAAGTAATTCCTACAATTACTCTTCTGAAAATCACTCTAGAGTGATGATAGAACCCAAATTTTCCTAATTAGTGAATGAGTGGGAACCAGCCATGGAAATAAACACAGTATGGTTAAACCCTGTGATATTGCTTGCTGCTTTTGCCAGGTTGTATATCCGTGTTGTAGATTTGGAAATGAGAACTTTAGCTAAAGTCACAATTTTGATACTGCCTTAGAGAATAACTGAAGCTTTTCAGTGCTACCAAAGACATTCYTAACCAGGTCCAGCCATAATCACATCTGCTTACTCAGCAGCATCCTCCGTTCTTGAATTTGAATTGYTTTTATTTTTACCTCTATTGAATTCACACCTTTRATCAACATGTCTGTCATTTGCTATCATTCCTACCAATGCTGTATTTGTTAAGTTGAAAGAGTAGAGAAAATCCAGGGGCTGGAGTCCCATCAGCCCTGTTTTAAATTCCTGGAGGCCTCTAATCTATGCCTCAGAACTACAACAGGCTGTTCTTGGATTTCCTTCTGACCTCCTGACTGCTTGCTCTTTATTTTATATCTATCCACTCACTGTYCATAATGAGTTCCAGCAGCTCCTTTACCTCTCCTGTCTTTGTGTAACTTACCTGGCCCTTCCTGAATCCCAAGACACACTTCTTTTTCAAATGACACTTCCCTTTTCCTCTTCTCTTTAGTCTTTAAAATACTGTTAGTCTTCTACCTGAAGATACTCTATAGAAAAAGAAGAGACTATTTCTCAGGGTACATGGTAAACTCTGGACTTCCTTGCTTTTCTTAATCCAAAATCTTCATAATATTGGTTGAGGGTGTTTAAGGGGTATTTTGGCCCATGCTATTCTCAAAACACTTTTCAGAAGTTTTCTAGTCAGACGTTACATGCATGGCAGAACAAGAAATTATTTCATAATGGATTCATAGCAATRAACACCAGACATTTCTTCTGTCAACTATAAATTAAACTTAACAAACATTTCATAGCTTTCCTACCAAGGTCAAGACTGACAATAACATGCACTCGTGACAATCAYTATCTTAAAAGATAAAAAATCTGATCTACTTTTTTTTCTTCTACTTATTGAGAAACTAACAGAAGAAAAAGGCAAAGACAGGATTTTAAGGGATTCTATCTCTATTGAAAGGAAATTAAAGATAATAACTTCCCTATTGTTTCTTAATACGCATGGCAAACTCTAATAATAACAACAATGAAGAATTACTTGGAAATGATGAAGAAATAAGAGAAAAACACAGAACAAAGATTTTTCCCATGGAATCCCTAATTTTCTTTTGTTGTGGATGCAGACTTATTGAATGTATCACTATATTACAATTCTTTAAAGTYGTGTTGAGTATTAATCAAGCACACAAGAAACTGATTAACAATTGTCAAAATGACCATCTCCAGAAACGTGTGAATGTGTCACCTGATCAAAGACCTTGATTTTTGAAAGGAGTCAGTGCAGTATGGTGCGAATTCAGTCACATTCAACATTGCCACCAAAAATTTGAAAGCAACTGTAAAATCATAATTCAAAAATATTTCCAGAATTTTTGTACGTTTAGGCAAATAGCATATAAATCAGTTGCCTGATAATGAAGACCACTTAAGAATTCCTTTTCTCATAAAGCTAAATGCTATGTTAGTCATCTGGAATTAAGGACAGTTCGTACTATTCCGAGTTTCACCAAGGTTGCACGTCTCTCGGCCTCTCCTTGTCTGCATGTAAAAACTCAATAATTCTGTAGTTTTGTTATATTTTAGCACCTTTAAGTGTTACTTAGGCATTTGAATTAGTGCCTTCATCCATTTTTCAAGAAAAGAGGACTGAAGAAGATGGTTTCTTCTGTGCACAAAAGAACCTTGCTCCTTTATCTTTGYCTGAAGAAGCTGAGAGGAGCCTTATACCCCTGGATTTTGGCAATGGTGAATATGTGTTCTGGTAGGACAAGACTGCAAGGCCAGCTAAGAAACCTTATTGTAACTGCCTTTATGTGAATTGGGATTCTTCAGTGGCTTACAATTTCTCAAGTATCCATGTGTTTTCAGAGAAACAAGCAATTCACTCTTGAACAGCATCTAGCAATTTCCTTAGCAGTCTTTTTACAGTTCCAAAGATTTTTCACAGAAGACCTGCCCATCGTTTTAGGAAGGGCAAAACATATCCTTTCTTGTCTCATTCAATGTTTCACGTATGAAACTTTGCCAAAATATTTATCATAGATGTGGGAAATTTCAGCCCTAAGGGGTGAAGTTTTGCAAGTGTGCAAGGAGCTAAAACCAATATTTTACTAGAAAAGGAAGTCTCAGACATAATCTCATAAGAGATTAGCAAAAACAACTTCCTGAAGCTGTCCTTGAGCCAGTAAGTGATCAGGATGTTARACAGACAARATCACCATGAACAACTTGCAATAGRCAGTCCTTTTTCCTTTGYTTTTCTTAGTGGAAGAGTATTTAATTTGCCATACACTGTTTCATGTTCAGTTCTCGAACCTTTTCCTTTYCTCATCCTGCTTAGCCTTGGACAGGAGTGTGAAACCATCAGTGCTCAAGCATCTTCAGAACACAGGGGTGCTCTTCCCAGCCAGGCATTAGCAGGACCATGCCAGGCATGCCCTTACTCTACACACCAGCTCCTGMTGAATTCTGAATCAGGTTTGAGGTCTGTGTGTTCTCATTCAAAGCCTTCCCAAGCCTCAGACAAAGAAGTTTAGGAATGAAAACCATATCCATCTGTGTACCTGTTGCACAAAGAWAGAGGCAAGGGCCTACCCAGCAGTTTTAGGGGTTCCTCTGGTTCCTGAGCATCTCCATACACATTCCAGCTCCCACAATGATTCCATGAAGMATTTCTCTGACCTTGTGTTTTCTGTTGTAAACACATAGCAACATGCATGCTAAACAAACAAATAAACAAATGAAAACCACTTTACCAGTACCAGACCCTCCCCTACTTCTTACCCTGAGGAAAGAGAAGTAAACAAACAATATGTGACAGATGTTAGTCATGTTGCTTAGTGCATGAGTAAAAACACTCAGATGACATGGAAATGACCATGACCAAAATAAATCACARAATAATTGAGCTGGCAAAAGGTCTCAGGAGAGCTTTTGAATGTATTGGAATCCCCTTAAAAGATCTCCTTAAATGCTGAATTTTATTGTGTTTGTATTGGAATCCCCTTAAAAGATCTCCTTAAATGCT
The DNA here is from genome assembly GCA_902810485.1 of Alauda arvensis. Lineage (NCBI taxonomy): Eukaryota > Metazoa > Chordata > Aves > Passeriformes > Alaudidae > Alauda > Alauda arvensis. The sequence continues at coordinate 799,658 of CADDXX010000064.1, read as the reverse complement.
GAATTTTATTGTGTT
>CADDXX010000064.1:788187-799507 GCA_902810485.1 Alauda arvensis | reverse complement strand
GAAGTGAGCATTACTATAGTAACTTCATAATAAATAAACTAAAAGAAGGAAAAATTGACATTTTAAAGAAAAGAACCATTTAGAGGAAGCACAGTAATTTGAATGCCAGGAAACATAAATCCTAGGTTGTGGGTGACTATGGGCCAGATATATTAGAGGCAAATGTAGACACCAAAAAAAACTGGTCATGTATTAGAGAGAGATGTGTCACTTAAGGCTGATTGATTTAATGCACTGCTGATTATATAAGACCATAGAACAGTTTGGGTTGSAAGGGAAATTGTAATGGTCATCTGGTCTGACARCTCTACAATCAGCTAGGACATCTTCAACAACCAGGCTGCTCAGAGCCCTGATCCACATTGATCGTGGATGTTTCCAAGATGGGACATTCACAGYTTCTCTGGGCAACCTATTCCAGTTCCTCACCACACTCAGAGTGAAGAATTTCTTCCTGATATCTAATCTAAARGASGATCACTTTGGTAAGAGRTGGAACTGGGCTGCTGTGTTTAACTAAGCTTGGAATGCAAGATGATGCCTTGCAGGTAAGAAAAGGGATGCTACAATAATTTTTGTATTCAGTTTGGGACAAGAGGGCAGATAGAGTGTTTTGTTTGTCCTTACAGAATCCTGGTCAGGAAGAGAAGAGCAGCTGGTCTGCCAGGTCAGGGTCTGAGGCTCAGGCTGCACATAGGACTCTGGGGCTCTGCTGCTGCGGTACTGCTTCTCCAAGGATGAAGCTAAGCTGTTTCTTGTCATTGCTGAAAGAGTAACATAGGAAAGGTTTTGGCATGGAGCGTGACTGTGGCGTTTGCTCTGCCTCGGGTTTGTGGTGACTGGGTGATTGTCTGTGACACCATGTCAGAGAAGACAGGAGCTGGGCAGCCCTCAAGGTCTGCTTTTCATAGTAAGAAGGCAGGGGATATTAGAAATATCTTCCATGCCATGGAGTCAGGCTGCAGAAAGAGGACTGTGTCTCCAAGAGGGTGACAGTGCTGCAGGGCTAGTGGCTCCTGAGAAATATCATCCACCCTTCAGATCCGAAACACAGTGGCTGCTGGTTAATGATCTCTGTAGTAACCATATGGATGGTTAAATTTTTAAAAGSTGGGAAACATGAAAAGTACAGTAATGGGGATGAGGTTTTTATCTGTTGCATTTTATATAAGGTTTCTACATTTAGATATTCTTTCAATATGGGAACTTCACAGCTGTGAATGTAGATTAATTGCCCTCCTATTTTGATAACTCCAAGTTTTGTGTAGTCTTGAAGTCTATGGTTTCAAAATTGATTTGTTTTCTGAGAGTCCTGACCCTTTGAATCCAAAATGAGACACATTTCAGCCTTTTAAGAGGCATCAAACTTTTCATTACAGCAAAAKTTTCTCCCTTCTCTTGAGAAAACTTGAATTAACTTCTGAATCTTGGCATATTCTGGGGTGGATTGCATAGCTTCAGTATTTTAGACTTTCAGCTGCTGTGTTCAATGCAGATATATCAGGTGGTCTCTGGGTCAACAGTTCTGCTTTTCAGTGAACACGGTTTTCAGAGCAAGCGATAAAGATCTGTTTAGTCAAAAAATCTCAAGAATGCTTGTGAAGACCCATGCAAAGCATTAACTCTGTACTACCATGTACTTTCACAACAGCAAAAGACAAAAAAAGAAAAGTTTTGAAGTGKTTAATTTTAGTAGCACAACACCTATGCTAAAAATCTCTATAATGTTGTTAAACTTCAAATTCCTAAAACATTGCTTCCAATTACATTTTACAGCTACCTAGTGTGAGCACACATATGTGCATGGCTGTCTGCTTCCTTGTTGGTTCAGAGTATGCCCTGCCAAATACTGAAATGTTTAGTTAAGCCCTRGTGTTCCAATAATTGTTCCTTACTTCTTGATGATGAACCCTGTGGTTAGAGGTTGCAACATCATAATAGGCAGTAATTTGTTTCTCTTAATTCCCTGGGAATGAATTTCCATGCTAGAAGGGGAAAATAGTTATTGAAGAGGTATCTCTGTGAAGGAAAGAGAAGAATGGAATATATGATTATGCCTGTAATAGTTAACAAATTGTAATAGTATATTTTGGCACAAATCCATGTCTGTGGAAATCAGCTTTATYGATATGCCTCTAAGACTGGGAAGAGGGTTCTAAGCTTCCCATGCCTTGAACTGTCTGTAATATGAGAGAATCCCCTCTGTGTTTTCCATCTCTCTGTGAATGTCTATGTGCCAAAAATTAGAAAGATAAAACTACTGGCCTGGAAACTTGTGGATTTCGATGTAGTGGTAGGTAGACAGGAAAGGCAATTGCTCAGTCTGGTGCCTTAGTGGTACCTTTCCATTCTGTCTGGTCTTACTGGTTTAGCCCATTTCTTCCATCCCTATGACTTTGATAAAACAGCACTGAAGTGAGAGATGGCAATGCAAAACATGACATCAGAGAGTCATGTGGTGTTGTAAATACAGTATTTGGTCTGATAGGCTTAATGTTGGCCAGAAGAGAACTGGGCAATACCCTGAAAAATGAAATCTCAAAGGCAATTCTTTCTTTTCCAAAGTAGACTGGTTACAAATACTGTCAGAAGAAGCAAGCTCTTTTTCTCTCCAGTACAGGAAAGGAAGGAAATTCTGATCTCCTAATATCTGAACAAACTTGCTCATGTCACCTGCTGCAGCTTAGATTCTTCAACATTCCAGCTGAATTCACTGACAGRGCACAAAAGCAGCATTGAGCATGAGCAGTGAACATCCCACCAACAGAAAATGTCAATAAAAGCCAATGTGGTCCCTTTGTGTCACAGACTTTCTCTCCTGCACTCATTTAGAGAAAGAGAAGAAATCACAGGATGTGTTGACCCTTTTATCCATGATCCCATGAGGCTGAGACTGCTAAAATTTGCCAAGTATATATTYTAYSTTTTTGTTACCTCCACTGTGAACTTCCAAAAAACATAGATTCTTCACTCCTCACAGTCTGGCAGATCTGGCCTTACCTACTTGGGAAGACAAGTGGAAAGATTGGGGAGTTGGTTGCCTAGGTAATGGTGCTCTGCAGAAAGCCTTGTCTGGTTCTGTTTGCTGCTGAAGCCACTCTTTGTATAAACATTCAACCTCCAAGTTTTTCACAAAAAGACCCTGCAGTGTTTTTTCAGGACATTAGACAGGATAGGGTTTAAAAAAGGGGGGGAAGGAAATGAGAGGGCATTTTTTCTTGCATCAGAATTGAGATGCAAAATATTTCACACATTCAAATCATGCTRTTTTCCAGAAAGGAAATGGATGTAGACAAGTAAGGCAAGTGTGCATCTAGGCCATTTCACATGTAGTAGTTGTTGGTTTCTTGGTATAGAATGCTTGAAAAATTACTCAAAGACAATATATGAAAGACACAAAAACCAGTTGGAACCACTGGATATGATTCAGTATGAATCAGTGAGTCAGCAGGCTTGAGAACTGGTAATAATTTCTAATGTGAAACAGCAGACATCAAGCAATTGGACCAAAAGATAGTAATGAGAATAAACTGTAAGAACTTTTGTAGTCTGCTGTCCAGCAATGTGCAACAGCCAAGAGAGAGAATTTCAGCATGGGGCACAGGGAGTACTCTTCATAKTAAAATTGTAATCCATTTTGTTCACTTGCATTGCTAGAAAATTACAGGCAAAATCATGGCTACTTCCAGTAGCCTAGGCTGGAAAGGAAATAATTCAGGTGAGCTACAAGAGTTTGTCCCAGACAATCCTAGCAAATTTCTATTTGGACACAATGTAGTTTTAACATTTCACCCAAAGTCACACTCAAGATGACAGTTCCTTTCAAAAGTTTTTCAAATTTAAAACTTCCTGCTAAATTCAGTGCTTTACATGGCCCTTTGGAGGATAGGGTTAAAAGAAAAGACAGTTAATAATTTTAATAGCAACAAAGTATTTTATTTAGAGCCCTTAACAAGTTTATCAACTCCTATATTAGAATGCTATTAAAAGAGAACATAATTTCCAGAAAACAACAAATATTCAAGCACTTTCAGCTTCTGAAACTGATTTTGTGGCAAAAAAAATCCAGTGATTCTAAAGGCAGCTACTGCTCTTTGCTTGTAACCTGGATGGTTACTTAATGGTCAGCTCTGCAGATCTGAGTCAGTGGAATATGTTTGGAAGGCTTCCTGAAAAATCTTGCTACATTGCATGCCTTCAAAGGGCAGTGAGAGATGATGCAACATCTTCGACAGATCACAGCAGCAAGGTGATTAAATCAGCATGGCARGTTTCACAGCAGTCTGAGCTGATAGCAGTGCATCTTGAAATGCTACAATCCAGTGAGAATAAACTATTTAAGTCATACTACTAATGTATAACAGATGGGAGTTCCCAAGAATTGTCGTTCCTCTCAGGCCCATTTTCTCTCTAGATCAGAGTTTAGTTTGTACTTAATGGATGAATTACAAAGTGTGCTGCTGACAAATAAATAATGGACTCTGCTATTCTGAAGGCTGGCCCTGAAGATAACACATCTCCTTACGGTGTGATTTTAATCAGGGGACTGACAGCRAGATTTTTTTACTACGAGTTTGCTAATATATATTCTTTAGTTTCTGTTGATGTATAAAGTACAGGAACAGGCATCCATCCAGTCAGTTTTCTAAAAGCAAACTTAAAAAAAAATTATTGAGGGAATTATGGGGGTTCATTTGTTTGTTGGTTGAGGGGTTTTATGTTTGGTTGGTTTTATTTTTATACAGCACTTTCTTAAGGATATTAATAAATAATATACTTCATTTGTCAGTGTTGACTGTGGATACAGAATTTTCCTATTTAGTTACATGGCCCTGTAACAGGTAACACACATGGTAGTTCACAGTGGAATAATTTATATAGTTAATAATCAGATGAGTACAATCTAACTGGGAATGGGGTAGGATAGGAATAGCAAAGCACCTGTTTCCAGGGTAATTTATGTGTCATCAAGCATTTGGGCAGTAACTCTCTACTTTGTCYGCCACTGATGTYAGCAGTAAGTTTGACATGGCTCTTTGAGGTTTGTAAAAGCAGAAGTCAAAATGGTTGACTGTTATGTAGTCTGATCTCCCGTGTAAACTCAGAAGGACAACATTCCTCAGTGTCTAAGTAAAGCTTTCTTAAATTAAAAAAAAAATAAATCCACTCCTGACTTTGCTTTGATAGGTTTAAGCTTTACAACTATAATAATAAAAACACCTTGTTGTTAATTGTTTTAAGCAGAAACACTTTATCTTCTGCTTGTTAGGACACAGAGCAGGAACTCTCTTAGGAAAGCCTGGGAAAGTTGGCCTGGCAACATGCCCTGATGCTCAAGTAATAACGGGATTTGCTGGGCTAGTGGGGTGGGGAGCAAATTCCAGTAAGAAATAACAAAAATATTTCATATGGGGAAACTGGTTGTCTCATTGACTGAATACCCCCATGCTTGTCTGGCTTGTGCTGAGTTCAGACCTCATGTGCTACACATCCATAAGAGTTTCCCTTTCAAATAACTCTTGTGTGAAACATCCAATGTTTGTTGTCTTGTCAAGGGCAATGTTGTTCTTTTAAAACATTTCCAGGTCCTAGTGTTCTTCTTGGATGTCTGTGAAATGATTAMAAGTAAATAAATTAAAAATATCCTAGTCCTGAATCAAGAGCATCTAAAGAAACATTCAGAGACCCCTCATTAATATTTTGGACTCTTGGTTGCTTCTGTTTTCATTGTACACACATTACATTTCTACAGATTATATTTGCCTTTGGCTGCTACTCAAGTTAAAGTGCCTTCATAACTTTTCCCTCTTCTTCCCATGTACTGTACTACCAAAGTTCATAGGAAGATTTCTTTTCGTCACTATGTCCATATTGACATAGTGAATCTACTTTGAGCTTAAGTTCTGCTTCAACAGAAGTGGGAAGCTTCAACAGGCTTTCTTCTGTGAGCCAGTCTCAATGATTTTAYACAGGATGTACTCACCTTGTTGAGTCTGAGCTGAGAAAATCACCCCTTTTAATCTGTAGAAACAGGATTGATTGTGATCACAGTTCCCCCTTTTGGGTTTYTTCTTTTTCTTAAAGCYGAAGAACAATTTTCTGCTTAACATTCRGTGAAAGTCTGACTGAAACTTGACTTCTCAATATTTATGCATCCCACAAATGTAACTTCTAGTCATTAGTCTCCTCCTCCACATCACTTAATGAGGCTGAAGTTTGTTAGGTTGAACTTAAAGCGAGATGTTTTCCTTAAAGTAAATGTTACCTTTAGAGATGTGTAAGATTYAACTCTTATGCTGCTAAGGGCTGAGGTGCTTTCCATCAAATGATAAACTGAGAAATTGCCAGAAAAATAGTCATTGCTGAATGGATGTATTAATCAGTTCCTCCACTCAGTGTGTGAGTGAAAGAGTTCCCATGAGCAGAGGATGGGAGCTCATAGCATGGACAGATGCATTGGGGAAGTGGCAAAGAACCTGGCCAGCACTATTACCCTGTGAACTAAATCCTTAACCTGTGATGTCASTGGAAGAACTTCTTTTCACATACTGTATGAAGCCCTAATGCCAATCTCYTAAAACCTTTTTAMCATARCTGRTTGTGTGACTGGAGCAGGAGGAGAAACAGGCTTAGAAAAAAGCCTTTCACTGAAAGAATTTTGCAGTTTATCTGCTGTGGAATGACTTTTCCCYTAAAAATGTTCTGTATGAGTAAACATGCACAAACTGCTTTCAGTTCCTTGCCCTTTTTGAACTCCCTTGGGTTTGTGTAATTGACCTTCTTCTTTCCATCCTTGTGGTCACACCATTCTGTAATCATCAGCAACAGCTGCATCTTCATCATACCAGCCATCACACTGCTGACAGGGCTGGAATAGAGACATCTTCCTAGGCATATCAGCATGAAAATGATCTACTTTCCTGTGACCTCATCAAACATTTTCATTCAGCCTTTGTTTTTTCTGACATCTGTAAACAGCGATGACTCTTATTGACTCCAAAGGCTTGACACCAGACAAAATAAACCCCACCATATCTCTGCTTTGGCAGTGTGTGGGAAGGCAGCACTTTGATCTCTGTTCCATCAGTGTAAATAATGCTGGTCCTTGTTTACAGTGAATGCTGTTTGTCCTGGTTTGCTGACAAACAGAACCTGTCAGTGGGGACAGAAATGTCCAGGAAGTGGCATTTGACAGGAGGYGTGCCTGACACGTGTTGTCAAATGCCATGCTGAGTGCAAGGCTTGGGTTTATCTAAAGCTGAGTTAGGTGAAAGATTTGCTGAAATCTGTGTCTGTTTGTTGATGGGCAGCTGTCCCTGTGTGCACTGAAGACTGCAGTTACCTTTTGGCTGCTGGATGGCAGTGACAGCCTTTGCTGCAGGAAGAGAGGGCAGGGCAGCACATAGCAGGATTTTATTTCTTAGGCTCTGCAGGAGTGAACCTTCAAGAAGTTTTCTAGAAATAAGCATCTGAGGTGTGCTTGACAAAGCTGCTGAGCAGAGATCTGTGCTATGGAGATGGTAGTGACACAATAGGGTGTGTAGGCTTCTCCTTTGGAGCAGCAAATGTTGAAGAGRAGTGAAAGATCACTTAGATCTGACCTAGCAGTTATTTTATTGCCCTCTTATCAGTAAATTTARGTGTACAAAATATTTAATAAGTACAGGTCTTTTGGTGATCAGTACCCTACTATTTACTGCGTTGTAAATTTGAGATTCAAATATTATAATGTATGCTTACTCTACACATTCAGAATGTGATTTGCATGCACAAAAATGTCACTTATCAACCCATTGATGTCTGATGTCATGTAAGGGAATCTCAGTCTTTGGAAATAATCATGARTGGTGTCCCTGATCATGAGGAGATCACTGCCGTGCAGCATGCAGCCAGGTCAACAGGGCCTCATGGTGCAGGCATACATGGCATAAAAAACTTGGTTTGTAGTGAGATTTGCTACTGTATTAATGCCATTTCATCCACTTATCAGTCCAATCTCTAACAATTTCCTTTTTTTTCAGTTGGTGTTACATTGTTGATGGTAAACTCACACAATAGGATTGATTTTGATCCTGCCTACTTTCTGAACATCTGCCTGGACCAAAGTGGAGTTAGTTCAAACAGGAATGCATTCATCACAGCTGATGAAGAAGATAGTGGAAATAGTGAAGCCAATTCCCCTTTGTTATGCTACTTCTTGSAACTTCCTGTTGCTTCTCATAGTTCAAGAACAGTCTTCAGATATGGCAGCTAGCTCACGAAAAAGAAATGCACTTTACATTGCACATGTGAGTACATTGCAGGACTTCACAAGACAAATGGTTTCGAAATTAAAATAATTTCAGTTTTTAAAGCAATTAATCTCATTATTGTAGCTTCCTTCCCAGAAGTCATAGATACAGATTTCTCTTGGCCATAAACTGCTGGAAAACWGGAGGATATATAAAGGAGATGAGTACTTTTCCTTGTTCTTTTTATCTTTTTTCTTGAAGTACTTACTCTTTCACCAGATGAAATTAAACAGCTCTGGCCTCTTTCATAGTCTCATAATGTRGAAGTCCCCAAGCCTAATTCTTCAAAGACAAGTAGCTAGTGATGATRAACTAGCGAAGTGATAAACAGTGGAGAATGAAAAGTGTGCCCTTRAGCTAAGGGAGATTTTTGTTTGTGCCTTCTGCAGCTGAAAGCTCTGACCAAAAGATAGCTTGTCCTGCAATGCTCCTGTGTGTGCATTTAGATTTCCTGAAGTAAATCCTCATATCTTCCTTGACAGATTAAATGATCTGTGCCTAGGATCAGGAMAAGTTTGTAGGATATTGCCTTTCTGATTCCACCTTCCCACAGGGATCTGGTAGGAATTTTGYTCCTAGGTTCTGTTTGAAGATCTGGACTGAAGACAGTAGTAGATGCTTGGTTCTGCCCAGCCTTACCAGTGCCCAACAACCTGRTTCAGTATTTGCTGATCCCTGCAAGAAACTTTTTTGTTGAGCTCCTGAGCTCCCAGTGTAGTTTTGTGTTCATGGACATTCTGGTGCACAGTAGCCATGAGATAATGCTGCTTGGATCCTAATCATATAAGTTTAATGTGTTCCAGTTTTTTGTTCCTTTGATTGCTTTACAACTCTCAGACGTATTTTTTTCCTCAGTGGTATATGTAGCTATTAAACACATTAAGGATATTTGCTTTCATTTTTCTAGTAATGACACTCCCTCATGTTTTAGAGAGCATTGCAAAGATAAGGCAGAAGGAGGTGTATAGAAAAAATAGACATCCTAGACATCCTGCTTTTAGCATCCTCCTATGCAAAAGGGCAGAACACATAAATCAATACCAAGTATTGAAGAAATACTTATAAATGTGTAGCTACTGGGAGTGTTAAACATTTGTTATAATTGCTTCAGCTAAAGACGGATGATAAAATACTACTTTTGTATATTGATCATGATGTTTCTTCTCATCTTTTACGTTTTTTAATTTAGAAAACATCTGTGTTTTTCTCTTGCCCTGTTGCACGAGCTTATCTCTAATAGCRCATCCAGTTGCTGGAAAAGTTATTGTTTTTCCTCATACCAGAGATTAGTAATGTACTCTGAGAGATCAGAGGGATCAGATGAGTGCATTAAATAAAAATCTTGTTCTCATTCTGATATCCTGCTAAGTAGAAAATAGATGAGTGAAAGAAAGCATCAGGGAAATTAAAAATCACTTAAAAGCACATTTCTCTTAACTAGGASAGTTTCCTCAGATTCCTTGGAGATATTGGCTGCTCTCTCTGGCTCTGATTCAGAAAAGCATTCCTCCTCAAGTGCTTAAGGACACACTTATCTCCTCTTGAATCTGATGGTGCTGGAGTCTGGGGAAGTCTTTGTCTGCACTTGCAATGGAGGGTACAGCATGGGACTACATGAAACTGYTGGGTCTCTGCACGTTTTGTTGCACATGGAAAAGAAGCTTTGTGCAAGCAGACCCACAGAGCTCTTCTTGCCCACACCACTTATCTTTCACTGCAAAATGCCTTAGGTGTGTTACTAACATGCATTCTCAAGTGAAGATGCAAAGCTGGAATGATTCAGCTTTGATCAGAATGATTAGAAGATTTATCTGAAGGATGACCTTTGTTTGGAATAYTGTTTCCTTAATCAAGCAGCCTGCTGAATTTTGGTGCCAATTAAATGAATTCCAGAGGAGGTACTGCTACAGTGATTTCCCTTCCAGTATGTTTGTACATTGTAAACCAGCTCAGCCACATCCAGGTTCACACCAGGTTCAAGTGTCATCAGTGTAGCTTGCATGTGGTCAGCATGAGGACGTTGCTCATCATTTGTCCCTCTCAGAGTAATTTTCTCACTGACAGTTTTAAATCAGCATTCACTGCAGTCCACTTCATAAGGAAGACAGCCAAAGAGTGCTGTGCAGATCATTGGTTTCTTTGGCATGTCTGTTGAGCTAAAATGTCAACGGGAAAGTCTGCRAGTTTCTTTTACTGTTTCTGATACACTCCTAACTGATACTAGCCAGGATACCTGTAGATCCAAACAAACAGGTTAGGGCAGAACAGGTTATAACAGCTTGTTTTGAATAGCTGAAGGAATAGGTGGGATTCACAAAACTGCTCCTCTGGGTTTTGTACTCCTAAGCCACACCTCAAAACGCTTCAGCCTGTCTCTACAGACATCTAAGTATTTGTTTTAAATTTCCAGATTTCCTTTAAAAGTGACACAGGCTCTCTAGAAAATAGAAATATCTCCAAAATTAAAGCAGTAAGTCTTTAAATTTTAATTTGTTTCTGTGCTTCTACTTTATCACTTTCTTCAAGCCTCCTCCTTAATAATGTAAACCCTTCAGTCTCATCTGTGTGAACTGAGTAAATGGAATGTTTATTTCATATCCTCCAGGAGGYAATTTTGGCATAATGGAGCATTTCACACAGCCTGCTTTCCACTTTTCTTAATGTAGCTGAACTTGCTGACTACAGACAAGCTGTAGACAGGATTTAAGTGRGAAATCTTTAACTGCCTGCTTGAAACTCACAGCATAGTGTTASAATCACTGGATACACAAGACAAAAWCTTCTAAAATCCTATTTTAAAAATAAGAGTGTTCTGGATGCTTTTATAAACAGTAGCCAAATTTTTTTTTGTTCAGCTTTGATTTCTCAGCAAGTATTAAACCAGATCTCATGCTTCAGATAGATATGGGTATTTATTGGGTAACAGGGTCCCATACAAACCTCATTTGCAATCACCAGTTTCAAGGCATACCAACACCAAACTTCAGTAAATAAGGTAGCATTTAATTTTGTGTATTGAGGGAGAAGAA
>CADDXX010000064.1:714896-788167 GCA_902810485.1 Alauda arvensis | reverse complement strand
AAAAAAAGCAGTAAAAATTCTTGTGAAAATAAAATCTAAAACAGTAAAATCCAACAAAGATTTAGCAAAAATAATAATTATAAGTATTTTTTTAAGAAGTCAGCAACTCCATTCTTATGTTCCTCTTAYGTTCCACTGTGGGGAGTAAGACCAACACTGGAACAGAAGCTGGAATATCTTAAGGAATAGCTTTCCATTTTCTTTACCTCYACTGCTACAAGGTATTAGTAGGAAAACTTGTCTGTCAAAGGTTTACCAAAGATATATAGCAAAATTATTATAAACTCGGAAACTTTGAAATGGAAAAATTGCTAAAAGCGAAAGTTACAAAGAGAATTTGCTTTGTCATTTTTTACAATATATTACAATATATTTACAATATAAAAATTCTAAGAACAATATTTTCAGGTGATTTATTGTCTCCATCATGCGGTTTTCATCACAGATTTCCAAACAAGAGACTCCTGGAATAGATCAAATGCAGAGGTGCCTGGCAAGAGACTCAAACGACACAGGTTCTCCTCCTCCCAATTAGAGTTTAGCAGTACTCAGGCATGAACTGCCTGCTCAAAACTTTACAATAAACTCAAGAACCATGATCATTAACCAGAGAGCAAACAATGAGGGAATGTGCACTAGTCTGATGTGTTCAGAAAGTAGAATTACTTTAAGTGAGATAGAAAGGTCTACCCAGTGATGTATTCTGCAAATGGTAGAAAAAATATTCATTTACAACATGATTGAAGATATAATTTTTATTTAAAATTGATTTAAATTTTTATTTGTGGAATACTGAATTATAGCTACTGCAAGGTTTTCTCTGTCCTGTTAAAAAAAAAAAAAGAAGTTAAAAGTTCTAGAAAAGAAGACATCAGTAAAAGGAAAAACAAACAAACAAACAAACAAAAACGCCTCCAAAAAACCAAAAAACCCCAAACAAAGGTATTTCTGAGGGGAATACAATTGTGTAGAATGAATTGAACAAAGCTGCCCAGAAAACTCTCTGGGATATTACTCATAATTTCTTAATTTTCAGTAAATCTTAAAACAGCATGGAATTTCCGAAGAAGGGGAATAAAAAATGTTAGTGTTGCATCAAACTCTGGGACAAGTTAACAGGCCAGCCGGGATAATTAGAGCCTACAAGCAGAGTAATGGAGCCTTAGACATCAAAAAAGAATTATGTCATTCCACCAGTCTGTGCAGGATTGTGGAGAGGAGATACTGCAAAACAAATGTAATTTCTTCATCTTTAATGGAGGCTTTGATCAATAATAAAGATCTGATACTGAACCTCTGAAAAGTATCTGATACAGTAGTCTGCCAAATTTACCTRCATTTGCTGTTTCTTGGTGTAGGTAGATTAAGAATTGGATTTTAATTGATTTTAACACTTGACTATGACTCAGTGAGGAGTCACAATTTTGTTTCCTATTTTAACTCTGGTATATTATTTCCTATGGAGGACAAAAAGATATTGTTACTGTTACTGCTGACAAAAATGGCTGATGACATCAAGACTGAGGCATGAGGAAGAAGAAGATATAGGGTGTTGTAGGCTGATACATAAAAGTGAATTATTATGAAAAACAAAAGATACTGGAGCTACTAAGGAAAATGTCTTCTGGTGAAAGCAAGAAAAAAAATAAAAACAAGGAGAAGAAATAAAAAGTGAGTGAGTGCAACTTTGGAGAGTACCTACCAAACTAGAAAGACCACAAATAATTTCATATGCACCTCACAAATAATTTTGGATATCAYTGGTATTTTCTTGAGCTTTTACGGTTCCATTGTTGCAATACTGCAATTCAGTAAAGATTTATCTCTTAATTTACAGRTGCCTGGCAGTCAGTGGKTGTTTTTCCCAGGCCAGACAAGATTACTGATCACTTCTCAGGAAATACCCAAGGGGAAAACTTCTATGATACTGTTAAAACTTTGATAATTATTGATCACATTAAAATGTAAAAGTATAACTTATGTCAAACGCACTTTTCACTGAAATAATTATTAAGAGTTCAAGCCTGGATTTACTTTAGCCAATGGATGTCACTGTTGTTCCATTGCATGTCAAATCAAGTAAATTTCTGCCAGTACTGAAAAAGGCCATCTGTGCTGACATAAAACAGGGGTAAACAGAAGCTGCAGGTAGGACATTCTGCTGGTAGGGATGAGGATATCGTTTAAGATATGGCTTAGAAAAATCTACCTCGTCAACCATAAAGTTTATATCATTTTTTCAGGAAAGATTTTGTACATGCAGTCCCTGTCCATGCACATTGCAGCAGAAAGCCTCAGTTTGTCTGTACTGCCTGTCAGCACAAGAAGAAAACTTCTCCCATTCCCTAAAGTGCTGGGACAATGCTGGCTGGCACAGGCCAAAATTGTGTCAAGAGCTCTGCTAACAATTACAGYAGATACGTGTCAGGGCCTGGCTCTTTAACCCTGGCCAGGAGTAGGTTTTTTGGGTAATGTATACATTAAGGCAAATGAGGTCAGCAGCTTATTAMAGAGTCATGCCAGGCCTGGCCCAGGATACACTTAGGTCATGTCCAAAGCAAGACTTGAGCTTGCACTTGTACAAACTGCTGTGAACATACCTGGCCACATCTTGCCCTTGAAATGCAGATGAAAGCCCCAGGAAACTCAGGCACCTGGTTTGTGYTAGAAAAATATTCTGGAAAAAATTCTGGAGGAACCCTGAAAGGAATTAGGCTAAGAATGCACAACATAGTGTTTCTGCAAAGGTCTCCAATGAGTATGCTGCTGTTCCCTAAATCCTGGCTGGACTCAGAATGGAATGGCACAGGGTGCCATCCCCTATAGAGGTACTGGAGCAACTGCTGCACTTTTTCTCAGGTGTGGGAAAACCTCCTTGGACCATCTCTCTCCTTCCTCTTGCTGATGGCAGGCTCTTTGCAAGGACCTGTATGTTAGTTCTCCTTCAGCACTGTGATGGCCAAGTCCACAGGGACAGGCTGTGTGAAGTGTTAGATGGGAGGGTGGTTAGATGGAATCCACGCCTCTCTGAATTCATGTTTCAATGATGCACTGTTTGCCTACAGCACCAGCCAGCGTGGCCTTACTTGCTCTGTGGTCCCAGGAATTATGGGTTGGGAAGTGATAGCAGTCTCCTGGCTGTGTACATCTCAGCACAGAGTAAAACAGAGCTGTTCTGCTGAGTGCAAGGGACACAGGCCTGGCTTCAGCATGCCACAGAGAAAACCTGCAGAAAGCCTTTTTTGAATCTCATGCTTAAGAGGGAATGTGATCTTCCTGCTGGGTATGACCCTTCCTTTCTGGCTTCCTTCTGGTTCCTCTCCTGGGCTGCATGAGAGAGACAATGTTGTTCTCATCAGACATTGTTGCAGACCTGCTAATCCCTGAGTTGTTGGTAGCTTGTTTGGTGTTTCCAGGTACCAGTCTCTCAGGTTTRGGTTTGACAAAAATTATTGAAGATTACTGTTTTGCTGCTGTACTTTGGAACTTACAGCCTATCCTCAAGGAAAGATTTGTGTGTGCATATACACATACAARCTTCAAGAAAATAGAAGTTTTAGAAATTAAATGGTGCTTGATTTCTGGAAACAGTCCACTTTGCTGTGCTGAATGGGAGATTGCAAGGAAGGGGGAGAGTAACTGGGTTTTTCTTGTTCACTCATTATGAGAGTGTGGTTTTTATTTCCTACCTGAGCACCTGAATTAGTACAGCACCCTTTTGTACTGTTCTGTGGGAGGAAGCCAGCACTAAATCTGAGTGAGGGAAGCAACCAAATTACCACTGTGTCTTACAGAGTCCCCATTTTCCCCAGAGACCCATTGCCAAGTGCTGTTTTGACCAGACCTGCTGAGCTGAGGTAAGGTCTAWTGCCTGAGTTGTGGCTTGAAGTGGTTATGTGTTATGCTGAGAAGTCATAAACAGCTCTTATGTAAATGGTTTATGAGGGAGTGGGGAACCTTTAGCCATGTCAGAAGCAGATCTGATCTGATAACTTCATACCACACTGTTCTCACAGATTATTTTGTTTCATAGAACAACAACAAAACAAGCCTTTCCCTCCCTTCCCCCAGCTGAGTGCAGGGGTGGTAGGTTCTGTTGGCCTGCAGGGACARGGGAGATATGGGAGATATTCACACACAGCTGAAGGCTTGAATTCAACAGGCTGAACAGGGAGGGCTGGTCAAAGGCCTGGTGCACAAAGCAGATCAATCCTGGTGTAGGATCTGCACTTGATGTAGATGCAATGGTGGCTAAAACTGTCTCATCTTATTCGAGACTTAAATCAGTTACTACTAGTTTCTAGCACTTTTACTAGATTCTAACTGATAGCAAAAACAGAAATATGTCTTAAGAAAAAAAAGTACAAATAATGCAATTACTTTCTTTTTTAGCTTGTTCTGTATGCAGTTTTATAAGGGAAAAGAAAGAATTCTGCTCTTGCCCAAYATATTGGGCAGATTAAAAGATCAAGATAGAATTGAAGGCTCATACAGCATAGAAATATGAAAATCTCAGTCTCCTCAGGAATTATTTTATAAGCCTTTTTTTTTTTGCTTTTCAAACCTAATTTTGAACGTGCCTTACTTGCATGAATTGCATTCCTTTGCTTATAATACAAGACTGAGTTTTCATGGTGACATAGCTGTGGGAACTAAAATAGCTTCTTAAAAKTTAACTTTAGAAAACTTGAATTGTTTATTTGTGAAAAGTCCTTTGGCAAACTGTTCTGGGAGGTAATGAACTCAATGACTTCCCATGCAGGAGTCATAACTTGAGAAGTTATAAGGTAGACTATTTTTTCCTTTTAGGTTTGAAATTAACTTGTTATGGTTCTGTACTTTTTTTTTTCTGCACTATTAAAAGCTTGCATTTTGTTATGAGAGATGGTATGGCCACAACATTTTGTTTTTTTTCTTGGTACATTGGTAGGAGTGAATCGAAAACTCACCAAAAGCAGTAGGTGTTCCAGACTTCCATCCTCCTCTCCTTCACCTTTTTGTTCAAAAGTGCACATAAACCTCATAACCGAGCCAGGAGGAAGAATGCAGTAAGAACTTGAATAGCAAAATTTTCCTGTTCAAAACACTGTCCCAACTAAAGACTGCAAATGCTTCTTCTGAACAGTGGCACATCCAGCAAACTGAAAACTATAGGGTTAGAAATCCTCTTGATGAATACAGTTAAGCATGAGTCTCAGGTAAGTGTTTCTAGCAGAGAAAATTTTATATAACTAATTGAGCCTCTCAGTTATTTTAATGATCACTATTTTCAATATGCTTATAGCCTCCTTGTTTTGTATGTATCAATATTTTACTTCTCTCTATTCAGTTTCTGGGGAATTTTTATTTTTCTGTTTCAACAAATYTTTTTGTCTTCTGACAAATAAATTTTACTGTCTCTTCTTTTTCCTCCCTTCAGATTTCAGCAGAATTGCAGATGACAACTGCTGCTGTTTATTGAACAGAAAGACTAGGAATCTGAACTGATCACTTATTCTTGTGAATGGTGTCTTCAGCTAAATTAGAACATCAGCTGATGTTGGCACCTTGGCCTGGCAAAGGAATCCAGATGACCCCTGCACTGCCTGCACACACAGATATCSTAAAAAATTCCTCCAAAACTCCCAAGTGCATCAGCCTTTGATTGTTTGGTGTTTGACTACAGCAACCAAATACATCAGCAACCTCAATTTATTTGACTCAGATTAATTCAGCCAATAATGGCTTTCTAGAAAACTCTGTTTGCCATGGGTAAAACTGGCATTCTAAAAAATAAACTCTCTGAAGCATGGCAAATTCTGAGACATGCTTTTCTGAAATGAATATGTTCCATTGCAAAAGCTTGAAAACCTGCTAATAAGCTATTGAAAATTCAAGCAGAAGACATTATTCCAAATGTCTGGAACGATTTTTCCAGATAGAAAATACTGTTTCTAGATGAGCACATTCAGCATGTCAGACATAGTCCAGACATGGAAATGCATCTGTCTTCAAGTCAAACCATAAATCATGATGTGTTAAGGCCCAGACCCAAAAGCCTAGAAGATATCTTGGCAAATTATTTTGAGATCCCAGATAGAGGCAGCAATGGATTTATCCAGGGCTTTAGCAGCCTCCCCACAGCAATAGCCATTGCAATGTGCAGCAGGATGCATTGACACTTAGAGCTGGGTACTCATGGCASTTCTTTCACACTGAGATCAGAGCTCTACCATCTATCCCCCATTTTGAAGATCAATATATCCAATCTTTTCATGTTATGCTAATTGCAGTAGAAACTGAGAATGTAATGAATGCATAATGCTAGTGCAACTTACCAATGGTTTTTTTAGTACACAGTGACTTTTTCATTCTCCCCCTCTCTTCTCTCCATATTTTTTTGGTGTAGCTCATTCTTTTTCCATGTCTTTCATCATGTCTCGGTGTCTGCCAAACTCACTGTTGATTGCCTCTTAGCAGGAGATTTTCTGTTGACCAGGCCAAATCCAGGGATGATCCTCTCTCTCAGGAGACCACTACTGCCCTTGACAGTTTTACAGTTCATGATAAGCAGAGCTACCATTGGCAGCTTCTTGTCCCAAGCAGAGAGCTGGAGAGGACACATGAAAAAGGGCTTTGTTCAGCTCTCACACTTCCTGCTACTGAAGGAGCCCACAGGGTGAACTTTGTTCTGCTAATCCTCAGCACATGGAAAGSGCTTAACTCTTTAGGATCCATTTGTTGAGTAAGGAGACACCTAAATGAGCTAGTAACAAAATGCTGAACTAGCTCAGTGCTCAGCTCCAGGGAAACTTGTGGAGGAAATAGCTTAACCACTTCACAGCCAGCTACSCCTTTCCTCCAAGAACCAAGGAGCTGGAATGTCTCCCTGGAAGTAGAAGCTACCCTCTGTCTGTGTTTCGTACAGGAGCTCCAAGCAYTGGCCTGCTGGATATTCTGGTATTTTCCTAGGTTTCCTTACTGAAGCTCGATCCTCTCTCTGCATAGAACAGACGTCATTATCCTGGATGACTGAGTCCATCAGTCTACAGCCAAATGTTTAGTGAAAGTGCTGGAAGATATTTCAATTGAAATCTCCTGAAACCCCTCCGAGTTCTCTAAACATGGCATTGGTAACAAACCTTTGGGAGGATAGGAGAAATATTTCAATTTTTATACCATTCARGTAAAACACAGCACCTTTTTCTCACTAAGAAGAAAATCCCCAAATGAGCTTTAAGAAGTTCAGGAAATGCCTAGTAAATCTTACTGGTGGCTTCTTGGAGCTTTTCATAGCTTCTCATTTAGGATTACCATAGAGAAATAATAATATTTTCCATATCAATTGCATAGCTATTGTTACTACCASTACTAACAGGAGTAGTAATTGAGRTACACTGTAGAGACCAACTTTACATCTCCTCTAAAAGCCTACACAGCAATGTGCTCAGAGCATGAGTTGAAACTGATATCCAAATGTGTGTTGGAGTTATCTTGTCTGTTGAAAATTTTGCAGGTTAAGAGTGGAGGTGCATATGGTTTGGAGAGAGTCCCTTCCCTGCAGGAAACTAGGATTAGCTAGGGTTAGATTAGGAGCACCTCTGCAAACTACTGCTGACTTCAGCTGAGGCTGCAAGTCCTCAGGGGATGTTGGAACMCCACTCTGCCACTGTCAAATAATTATCTCTGGAGCCAGACTTTATGTCAAGGGGCATGTGCTGCCAAGATGAATGCCTGTTTTCTTCATCAGTTTGGCCTTGATGCCATAGAATGAACTGGTACACAGCTGACATTTTCAGGGTGATCTACATGAAATTAAACACTTCATAAAAGCTTCCTTTGTTATTCCTTTGTACTGGTTTGAAAGCAAAACCAGCGAGAGACTAAGTCAGAAATACAATTTAATAGGAAAACTATAAAATAAAAATAATAGTAAAARGAACAAACTAAAAGACCTTTGGCAGAGTCAGAATACAACCTGACACCCTGTTCGTTAGGGTAGTTGTAGCAGTCTGAACAAAGCAGTCTTGTTGAAACAGTGATCCTGTAGAAAGATCTGGCAGCTCCTGTCCTCTGGAAATCCAGTCAGTGCCTATGCTGTCCCAAACTGCAGATTATATCCAGGTGGGAATGCTTGGCTCCTCCCCACTGGGCAGAGCATCTCACAATGGGCTGATGTCATTCTATGAGTCACACAATGGGTCCTTGATTGYCCATTAAGCAGAGATGGCTCCTGAGGGGAATCACCTGTGAGTCATTGGGCAGGGCACTGATGGGCCATTAACAGCAGATAGTCCGGAGGGAGGGGACAGGGAAAACACTGCCCCACCTGGCTCCAACAACCCATGAAGATGGTAATAGAATACATTCTTTGGGCACATCTTACATTGCAACCTAGGACATCCTTGCTGCCCTTGTCCTTCCTGTATTCTAATCAATACTTGATTTCTTTTCCTTAGCTCCTCTTTATTTGCTTACTTTAAATTTTTCTTGGAAATTTTCCATCAAAATTAATTGAAAAATTAGCAGAATACGCAAAATTTTTTCCTCTTTTTCTTTGTTTCTGTCTTTCTTTCTAGTCCCTCTTGTTTTGATCCCACTGTAGTCAAAAGTACTGTCAGTCTCTGGTCAGCATTTAAAAAAAAATATTTAAAGGAATTTGGTAGTATTTTACAACTGTTTTCCCACTTAATTAGTAAGCTTTTCTTACACATTTGATGAGTAAAATGTTCAAAGAACTAACATTTACTTTGCTTTCCTGACTTTCTCAAAAAATATATTTCTTTTCAAAGTGGATATTTGGTTTTCTTCAAATTCACAATAAATTACCTGTATCCTCTAAAATCTTAAAAACTAGAACAATCTTCTGGAGCTTTCCTTTTCACACACATTTTTGTATCTATGAACTAAAGCAATTTTAGGGGGTTTGGGGGTTTTATTTTCTCACCATTGCTATCCCCTGCCAGCCACCCCAAGTCAGAGCTGGGTATGGAATCCTTAAATTGATGATAAGTGTAATCATTTTTAGCATAGAACACTTATGCTCTGTACTTTCACACCAGGGCATGGAGAGATGGAAAGTTTTTAACTTCTCTTAGTTTCCCTCAAGTTTTGTGGATATTTTTCACTGCTCAATGAGATCTTCATTTGAGAAAGAAAATTAGTGCAACTGTAGAGAGTAGGGACGAGAGATTACCTAGCATCAGACCTTTTTTAACTTTCTATTTCTTAAAAATCTTGTTTAAGGCAAAATATTTAGTACATGTCCCTATGTTAAGGACTTAGCCTGAAGGAGGCAAGGCGTGAAGTGCTCCACATTCAAGGTGTACAAGTTCAAAGTGCCTGATGTACATGAGGGACAGGTACCTGGGTCTCCAAAGCATGCAAATCACTGAACCACCATGGCATTTTATGCACAGGGAAGGGAATCCTCCTTAACCCCTGTTTGTTTACATTGTGTTGCATCAAGCAGGTTTGCCAGACCAACTCTCCCAGTGTCAAATAAGCAGATTCATTCTCATTTTCTCTAACTGTATCAAAATTTGTGGCTAAGATACAGATCTATCTGCTTAGAATTTATTTATACTTCACCATGTGTGCGCCAGACAACAGCAGAAAGTGGGTGAATGTGGGTCACCAATGTTCCTTTTCAGCTGTGAAAGCTAATTACATATCTAACTGTCTTAGTAAGAGTGTAAGCCAGCACGTTGTGAGGTGATTGATCCCATTCATTTGGCAGTCCCAAGGCCATAAATGGCATATTAAGCAAAGTTTTAGGTCATGTGAGCAGGAAAATTTGCTGACAATCTGCTGAWGGTCTAGCAGATAGTCACCAGAATTTGGAGCATGATGYACCAGGAGAAGCTCAGGGAGTAAGGTTTGCTTAGCCTGGAAGACAGAGGGCTTGATCAGAGCTGGAGTGATCTTCTCTGTTTGACTGCCTGATTGAGTACGTTCAAAAGGTGGAGCCAAAACCTCAACATGCATAGCTATTGGCCAAGAAGAAATAGTCATAAATTGAAACAAGGACATCCCATATGGACATAAAAAGGAAAGATTCTTCCCTTACAGGTATGTACCAGGTTCCCACAAAGACTATGAGAAGTTCACTTCTGGAGACTTCTAAAATGCAACAGGAAGCAACTTCATCTACCTTTGAAGCTGAGCCTAGTTTAATATGGGGGTTCAATGAGATGACCCCAGGCCTCCATTTTTACCTTAATTATTCCAGGACTTTTACCAAGCAAAGTTGTGTCTGAGAAGTTAGGTGGTTTTTGAGACTGCCAATCCTTAATAAATGATTATCACAGACATTCAGGCAGGTGTTTGGGCACCAAAGTCCAGATGGATGTCTAATCTCCCCAGACTAGGGTTTCTTGAGTATTTRACATTTATAAATGAAAGCCTGTTTCAAACTTTACTGCTTGCTTTCCCATATCATCAGGTTTGTTTTTGATTAAGAGTCTGTGAGATCCTGGCAACAGAACCCAACCATCTACAGGTCCAACAAACTGGATTTACTGCCTAAATACGGGTTACTCCACACAGCATCTCCTCTCTTTCTGCCCCTTGGATGCAGAGCCTGTCCTGATTAATGCACATGGGCTGTGGGTGCTGCATGTGTGTTGAGCCATGCTGTCCCACTGAATGCACCTGGCTGTCCAAGAGKGCAGCAACACTGCTCACTCATGAAACAGTGATCCCTGAATATGGGCCTCTCTGTTGGTACTCCAAAGAGAGCCAGCTGCAGACCAAAAACCTTGTAGTTGATGTAATTCTGAAGCAGTGCCTGAATGGGGATTCATTAACATCTCTTGTGTGCAACAGGCACAGTATTCCTGGCATTTACCTTCCCTGTGGGCCCTTTCAAACACTTTGAACTCCAGAAATAGGATATACCTTTGCAAATGGTGCTCTGTCCCAATTGAATGTCTAATGGAGTAAATCCAGTGGTCAGAAAAGACCACCAAGCCTAATAATCTGGCATCTTGCATTGCAGCAGCACATACTTCCATCCAGACAGTCTCTTGTACCCAAAGCTGTGAAATTTAGGTGTAGTTGTTGGGGGCAAGAAGGGGGTAAAGCACGTGCTCATGATGGCTCAGACACTAAAGTATACATTAGCATGTTTATGACTTCCAAGTAAAGAATTACTAAAAACTATTGATTAATTAATGATTTATTATGTTGCATTGGTTATAATTAAATTCATATCAATAGACTTATTCATTATGAGTGGATTCATTCAGATGAGGTATGATTGCCTGAGAAGCACATACCACAAGTAACCCATAAAAACTATTTATTCCAGGTTTTTGCAGTTTAATATTCCCAAGTAGCTATTTTGTGGTTTTATTTTTAAAATAAAACACATGCTTTTCTTCATCRCAATTTCACTCTTAACTAGGCAGAATTAATGACCTGATAAGCTAAATCTTACACTTGCTGCTTTTTTTGTTTATTTGRTTCTTTTCAAATMGTTCATAAACTGAGTAAGGAATTASTTGCTGGCCWAATGCCATATGACTGTAGGCAAAGTTTTTAGTGTATTAGTATTAAATAAACCTTTAMAATTACAAAAGCAAACAGCAGTAACTTTTCTGCTATGTTAACTCACATCTCATGATTGCTGAATCTGTATTTTTCTCTTAATTGAGCTCAGTTTATTGAATAATGCATCAGGACTAAAATAACTGCATCTATTGGAAAGAGATGTCAGCTGAGAACTTAATGTGTCTGTTCATATGTACATATGGTAGAGCACATAAAGCCTTACATAGGCTAGTGCAGTGACATAAAAGATGTGTAAAACTGACCAGTTCTCTGTCCAGTTTCAAATTTAAGGGTTTGTGTCTATTTCCATTACTGCCCAACTTGGCATCTTGACTGGAGTTCCTCAGTATTATTCATAATCATTTGGTGTCTGGCCTTCCTATAGGACTGCATTTTGCTGATGTTGCCAGCATTGACTATTACTGAGATCCATCAAAACCTCCTTGTTACAACACCTTCATCTTAGCTTACTTGCAGCTTGGCCAAATATTAGTCTTTTAGGMTACAATTTACCATGAGATGATATCAGGCTCACTTAATTTCTTTTTCCAAAAAGATTCAGCCAAAACACTTTAGCCATTTCCAAGAAAATGATGGACAAAATACATTGTGTTGCAATGTTAAAACAACCCTGGCAACCTTTTCTTTGAGTAAATATGTACTGTCCGTGCTTTGGAGAAACGATTTGAAATTTGTTCAGAGTACTGTTGYCTTTCTGTCAGGAAGGTGTGCCTTCATGTCCCCATGAAATTTTTAACRTARTATTTTGGAAACTCTGAAGTTACAYRTATAGAAATTTTACTTTTTGGCACCAGGCAGCTAAAATCAACTTAAATGACAGTCTGTCACAATTTTGACTGCTCTGGGCATGCAGAGTTTCACTAAACTATGTTGTAAACCAAGATATTTCCTGCCCACATAGCAACATTTCAACTCTGCTGCTTTTTGTGTCTACAAGGTCAGCAAAGGGAAGAATATTATTTCAGAGAGGAGGTGAACAAAAAGATTAAAGAGAAGTTGTTGAAAGATGGAAGCAGGTTAAAAAATTATCTTTGTGAGGATTTTTAAGAGACTGGGCATCTGCAAATAAAACCTGCGCTGAAATCCCAGGAAAGAATGYAAAGGATTAAAGCTTCCTGAACTGCAAGACAAAGTGCAAGAGGGATTAATATAAAACATTTTGCAGTCAACATTTTGCTTYTGCCACTTTTAAGACAAGTTTTCATCTCAAAACTGATTTCTGAGTCYGTGTACTGTTTCTGAGGGCATCACTGAGTTACAGAGCTCTGCTTTATTTGCTGTCCACAACTCCTCTGGGTTCAGTATGGGATGTAATCATGGAACAGCTGAGGTTGAAGGGAACTCTGGAGTTCGTCTCAGCTGAGTGCCCCTGCTCAATCAAGTTGCCCAGAGCAGYATTGAAATGTCTTTTGAAGACCTAATAGAAGGAAGATTCCATGACTCCTGATAAAAAAAGAAACAAACAAAAAAAAAAGAATAAAAAAAGAATAAATATTTCCTCATGTTCAGAAAGAGATTCCTGAATATTATCCAGCTTGTCTTGCCCTGCCTCGCTGTGGGGCCTTACCCTATGTGTGGGACTTTACCCTATGTGACCCATTCAAGCAGATCTTTGAAGCAGCTGAAATCTACTCTCCTGAACTCCAGGATTATGGTCCTTCTCCTTCCTGTTCACTACCTCATGGTCACTTCAGCCTTCACATACACTAATGAGCCTTTCCTTTTATGAATTCCAGTAGGAATCCCTCTCCTCATTGGTTTCTCCACCACTTGGGTCAGGAAGTGGTTACAGATGATCTTCAGGCTCATCCTGAATTGCTTATGCCATGCTGTGTCGTTCCTCCAGCTGGAAATGGTGTGGTTGAAGTTCCCTATAAAGACAAGGGCTTGTGAATGTGAGGCTACTTCTGTGGAATGTGAGCTGTCTGTGGAAGATTGCATACATGTTTGTCCTGAGCAGGCAGCCTACAGCAGACACCCAGTACCACATTGCTCMTATACATCTGTTCTTTAATCCTTACCCATGAAGATTGGGTCAAGTATGTGCTCTCCCAGTGGTCTATGCCCTCCTGCTGTTCTCTCACATAAAGAGAAACTCCCCTGCCTCATCTCCCCAGACTGTCCACCCAAGGGTCTGCACCTTGCCATTGCAGSACTTGTCATGCCACCATTTCTGCAAAATCACARATCTCCAGTTCCTCCTGTTYATCCTCCAGACTGCAGACATTAGCATACAAGCTCTTGAGAGAGACACCCCAGCTGCTGACATCCTGAAAAGCCCGTGAGTCTTCCCCGTGATGGTGTCTTGCAGGCACTTCCTTGCTTACATGCAGAAGTTTGAGGTGACTTCACTTATGCCTTGTTTTCATTATGTGTTCCCTGTCTCTTGCACCATCCTAGGCTCTGTGCTTGTAAATTCTGTTCATCACTGCCTCCCAGAACTGCTGGTAGTTCCCTCCTTTTCTTTTTTTCTTTCTAATTTTAAGTGCTTACTGGATCAGTAAAACAAGTGCTTTSATCCTTTACAGGGACATTTACTTATGTCACTTTAAATTTTGAGTGCTGAGCTCTACAACTTTAATATGTTTTTCTTGCTATATGAAATTAATTTTCAGAAGACTTAGAAATTGAAAGTTCTGCACACAATCAAGTAAAGAGGAAGAAGCAATAATGTTTGTTTACATGACAGAGTACCTGGAAGGGAGTAGAAAACTTTGTACTGCAGTTCTGCTGGTGCAGCAGATACATTATTATGTTTTAGGAGTTGTTGTCCAAAACTTAAAATTGCATTTTTAAAACTTACTTTTAAAAAATTTAAAACATTTTAAAACTCCTGTTTGGGAGATCCTCAGACTGTTTTGCTCAGACGTAGTAATGTCTCATGGCCATGGGGATTCTGARGCGTTTCTACAGGGTGCAAGGAGTAGGACTTCTGAAACTCTCTTAGACCCAAGACATGACTTGGAATCCCATCCACTCTTCTTGCTAATACTGACAAACATGGTCATGTGTGAGTATTTGGTCCAAACGTTTTTTCTAACTCCTCCCCATCTTTTTTTCTTTTTTAATACATTTATTGTCAGGCTACAGGTATAATTTTACTTTCTCACGTATCAGCCAACTCCTAAGCAGTTGCTTAACATAAAAACCATCTGAACACTGAAAATGCATGTTCAGATGCAACTGTTTATTGTGTAAACACAATTTGTCTGAAAATAGAAATAAAAATKGCAATCCTAAATTTCTGGATTTGAAGAAATGGTTCTTTTATACAGATTCTAATTCAGATGAGAAGTATTAGAAGAAAGTATAGGATATTCTCTTAAGTGGCATAAAGAACATCAGCAGTGAGGACAGTCTGAGGGAACCTGCATAATTTTAATTTGTCAGGTGAGAGGCTAAGGAACAATCTTATAGCAGCCAGCTTGAGGAAGTTTTATAAAGGTGATGGAGCTGGAGTCTCTGAGAGGGGACAAGCAGAATTAAAAAGGACAGTGCCCACACATTCCTTGTTGGGAGGTTGGCTGTTCAGAAAAAGGGAGGTGATGTATCTCTAGAGAGAGCTGTGCACAGGGCCATGGAAATTCCACTCTTGAGTCTGTCATGGCTTTGCACAGCCAAGTTTCAAAAACCTCCAGTCTGGTATTTTTCACAGACTGACTTCAAGCAACTTGTCCTGGATGGGTTCCAGGGGTGCCTTCCAGCCAATGCTTCTATGATTCTTGTGTATATCTGTGAGCTTCTGCTTTACATCTTCTTAATTTTTGACATGTGTAAGGCCAGAATGTCAAAGTTATTTAGATGCTTAACTTCTGCTGAACTCAATGGGTGGTATAGAGACCTCTGCTTTCAAAGGAAAGTAGAATAAATGTTTGAGATAGTCTTTTCTTTATCTTAATTCAGTTAAACTAAATTCTGTATACTTATTACTCAGGATCCAACTAGKAAGGAAGGGGAGAATGTGGTGCTGYTCCTCATCAGGAAATGGCTGTAAAAACGTACCACAGAGTCAGACATGGGAAGGGGGCCATGCAGCAACTTGGAAAATGTATAAATGTCCACGTTAAATTAGTTGTGACTGATGCACTTTTTCTAGTTAAATTAAGTGGAAGGTGATAATGAGATAAATATTGAGGCAGTAGATCCATTTTCAGCAATTTCTGTTGGATGAGATTTCTTTTTCTTTGAAACATGGAAACAACTGCTTACCTTYCCTCAGTTTACCTTCCTCTGGGAAAGAGGAGAATCATGCAAGAGCAGTGAAAGGAAGAATTCTTTAAGATAACTTAYTTTCTTCTATGCCTATTCCAAAACTCATATGCTATTAGGGAGTTTGTCTGTTCAAGTTTAAATGAATCTGAATGGAAATATAGAAAGCAGCCCAAGGTTGGTAAGTTCCAGCAGCCTAAAACAATCACTGGAGAGGATAAGTTTTGCAAATAACTGGACAGACATAGCCAGATAACTTCTGGTAAATCAATTGTTGTGTGGGAACTTAAGGATCYAAAAGTGGCCAGAGATTCAAATACAAAAATCTGTGGACTGCACAGAGTATTCTCAGACTTTAAACGGGGAAAGTATTTCTTGATTGGGAACTTCCTATCCTTTAAGATGAAGACTTTAAAAGTTTATTTCATTTCTGTCTGTTTGCACACTACCTAGCGTTTCACAAGCACTTCCTTCTCTTAATATACTTGTGAGGYGTTCTTTTGAGTTTTAGATCACTCATTTTTTTCGTTTAAAATGTCCTCTCTCTACTGTAGAATCAAAAGGTTTGTCTGGTTTGTAATTTCATTGAGATCTTCAGTGATGGCCAATATCAGCAGAGCAAGTTGCTTACCATAAATATTAAGATAGTAGACTTTTTTCAGAAACATTTCTCATGGCACAAAATTTATTCTTAGTCAAGTTGCAATGAGATTCCAGGCCAGGGTAGAATAACTAAAAGTGAAATCAAGTAATTTAAAATGTTTTTGTTTGCTAAGCTATAATTCTTTTTTACGGGCAATGAGTCCTTTCCTATTTTTAATATTGGGAAAATAGGTTTGTTTTTAAGCAATGATAATAGGCATGCAACTAAARCATCRTAAATGTGGATGGGAACAACAYATTTTTGAAGCRTATCCCAAGGTTACATTTATGTTCATTATGAGGAAAAATACAGTCGGGATAGAATAAAGAAACTTCAATAAGTGCATGGCAGTTTTTCATTTCTTGGCAGAAAATCCAACTACTAGTTGCTCAAAAGCTGGGGTCAAACCAGGAACCTCTATCCCTAGAGAACACATTGCCTGCACTTGGTTCCCAGGATAGTTTTGCCAGGTTTCCCAATCTCCAAAACTGGCACAAAACACTCACAACATCTCAACATCTTCAAAATTGCTAAATTTGAAGCAGATAGTTTCTTGTAAAGAATTCATATGTGTTCACTTATATACATACTCACTTGAAATCTGGGGAGAAAAGCTTGTATTAGTTAAATATTAGTTCATAACAAATTTTTTTCCTCTGCTCTTTTCATAATCATGATCAGGTTTGAGAATTTTCTTATGATTAAATTTTAGAAACTGTTAGTTTAGTAGCATACTGTCTAAAAGGGCTCAACAATTTGATTGTGAATGTTATCGGTCCCATTCTATTTGAATTATGAAATTACTGCCATGATATTTATATAAACCAATTTCTACTGTGCTTTTGCTTTAACGTTTCCAAGGAATCAAAATAAAGTTATGATCAAAGGGGAAAAGTAAAAAGGTAGCCTGCTATGCATGTTCTGAAGTGAAAGATTTCCTCAAAACTGATGTTGATWAAGACTGTYGGTYTGGGAAATAACAGACTAAATTAYAAACCTTAAGAAAAAAATCTTGTTAGAGATCAAGAATAGTCTTCAGTTTTATTAAAGATGGTTTAACTGCAATTCAAATATAAAATAGTAAAAGATCTCTCTTATAAATTTAAGTTTATTGGAGAGTTGAGAACAAACTGCGCCTGAAAGACTGGCATCTGTTTTTTGTTGTCAAMTCCTTGTTAACTGCCTTCAGAATTCTTATATTTCCCTGTGTGACAGAGAAAAATGCATACTTAAGGGTGAATTTAGATTTTGCTACTGATATTTTATAATCTGCATGATTCGCAAAGGACTTTTTGCAAAATCTGTGTAAAAGGGACACTACAAAAATTATTCACTGGATAGAGTTCCACAATATGATGTGATCTTTAAGACAGGAGTATGTAGGGGAAATCTGCTAATCACAGAAATCAGGGCTAGAGGGGACTTCAGGACTTCATTAAATTATCCATCTGCCACAAGGCAGGATCAACTGTACAAAAATTATTACTGRGAGATGTCCTCAAAGACTTCCCAAGACAGACTCAATAATCTTGCCCATAACCCATTCTAAAGCTTCTATCTCCTCGCTGTTAGAAAGTTTCCCAGACTATCATGGCTTTGGTTTTGTTTTGTTTTGTTTTTTTTTTTTTAATTTATTTCACTCTGCTTTTCCTATCACAGTAAGTTTAGGAAATACCCATTTTATCCCTTTCATTTTAAAAGTTAATCAAAGCACTTTCAGTTCCATATGAGTGTATGGTAGCTCTGTCAAGATAGGAACAACAATTCTAAAGCATGGGTAACTCTGCTACACTGACTTACAAGAAAGAATTATAGAATAGTTATAATTCTATAGTTATAGAATTATCTGTAAACTGAAAAAATGTAATCTCAAGTCAGTGGTAGAGGCTGCTTTTTTTTTTTTTAATTGGTCTTGGGATCACCACTGGCAGACTCCTGTAGCAAGGTTAAATCAACAAATCTTGTACAAACCAACAGGGTTTTACTTCTAGACACTCTATGGCATTTGGAARTTATGCAATTGCTAAATTTCCTAASACAAGCAGCATACTACATCTGCCATGCAACATTAGCATGTCTGCCTAAACAACACAACAACAAAACCAACAGATTATTTAAGTGTGAGCCAAATAACACAGATTTAGAAAACTTTGAGGGCATCCTTCCACACAAACTGCAATTTAAGTGAAGGATAGGAATTTTTTTTTTGTATGTCTGAGGTTACTCAACTATTTATGTAATTTTTAAATAATCTTGACTTCTCTTTGCTTTGTTAACAGAAAGACAAGACTCTCGTGTTCTATGATAATGTAATAATGGATTTGATTTTTTAACTTCATTATTAATATTCAAACATATAATCTCCAGCAATTAATCTCTTCCTGAAGGAAGTGGGAAGTGGTTTCTGTAACATTCCTCAGTGGAATGAGAGGAATCAGAGGATGAAGAAATAAAGGTATCACATGATGCATAATGTAAACGCAAACCAAGCCTCTCAGCTAAATGTAAATAGCCAGCAGGTTGTCTTTTACAACAAACAGTTTTGTCAAAATAAGGCTAATACCTTCCTTAATGTTTTTCTTGYTCGTTTTGTTGGTTTTGGGAAACCATGAGTTCAGCTGTAGGAGCTTTAGAGTGTCTAAACTTGCTRCAAGTGTACTGTACTGTGAAGAGCTGCATTCCAAGTTTTCAGTCACGCAAAAAAAGAAAAAAAGTTCCAGTAAGTATCTCTTTCAAGGTCAGATTGCGTTCATCACTGAGACCAGATAATCAGACACAGTTAATACTAAGACAATTTGATGGGACTCAAAACCTCAGAGACTTAACATATGAGACCCAGGGGCACCAAAGCCCAGATTCCAGCTCTTCTGACCTACTTGAAACATGAATCTAACCCAGGAGGCATCTGAAGTYCTGAGATTCTTCTGTTCTTTCCATGATAGATTTTCTGAGGGATTGATGGTCTGCTTCWGGGCGGGCCAGAATGGTTCAAATCTTGACAGGTCTTTACTTACTAAAGTAAAGTACCTAACACACACCTAGTCTCCCTGTATTTCATATGGAAGGATTTCTGTCCTTTACCTCCCTCTTAGACACATCAGAACCCAAAAACTGAGCTTGATGCGATTGCTGGGGGTCACTTGTACTCTGTTGCCCTCACTTCCCACTTTTCACTTTCTGCTCTCTTGGTTACAGCCTTCACCCAAAGGCCCAGGCCAGGAGCATGACCCAGTGGCCCAGAGCTAGGAGTCGACAGGAAGGCCATGAAAATACAGGGGGGATCTGTATCTTTTGTGGAATCCTTTTGYTATGAAGTGTGCTGATTAGTGATCTTAAAGCAGAAGCTCTGAATCTGTGAAAATATCTTCAGCTGCTAGTACAAATAAGCAGTTTTGGAAATCCTGGAGTTGTCAGTAAGTACATGGCCCAATTATGAAAAGTACAGTGGCTCTTGGGAGGGAGTTACGGAGTAGCCACTGGTTTTCCTAGTGGAATTATTTGAGTAGAAAAACTGTAAACTCTTCTCTGGGGTGCAGTTATCCTCAAAAAGTTACTTAACCTTAAAGCARACCTTTTGGGAAATACAAAAATAGTCTCCCTCTGTGTAGAAAGTGATAAATACTAGGAAAAGTACGGTGCTTCCTAAAGACTTGCTTCTTATATGRGGCATGGGCAGAGTGTGGGAGAGAAGGTTGAAGTAATTCAAACAACTCCTGTGGGAGATTCCTGTGTTTTGAGCTGTCAATGCAATCACTGCTATGATAAACGGCTCAAATTCTTACTTTATCTGTATCCAGAAAGACATGTCTAACCAAATGTCATTACTGCAGGTCATCTTTCCACTGATTAATATTTTCTCTAAGTTCTCAAGTGAACAGTGAGGTTTCTTGAGGGTTCTTTTTTTTTTTTAAATTATATCTGTCATGTCAAGGTTAAAGAGTTGGGGGTAAATAAACATGCTGTTGATATTAGGCAGAACAACTAATCTAARCTGATTTATATGTTCTGAGTTGTAAAATACTGGAAATTCTCAAGCAGAGATCAAGGCTGTGATAGCACAGTTGCACTATGTTGCATGAAAGGAAAAAAATCTTCAAGCTAATGTAAAGAATTTTGTTATTRGTTTGTTAACAGTCAGCATTTCAACAAGTGTCCTGAAAGTCAAGCTCATCCTTAATGCAGTGCAGTCATAAATTATGGAATTTCAGTATATATGAACCAGACCAAATATCGTTATCACTATATTTTCATTTGATTTCTCTCATGAAATGTAAAGGKAAAGCAGTTGCCAAGTTTGCGGTTAGATTTATCCTTTGCTGAAAGCAGTGGGAACTCATTTTCAGAGTCTCTTTGGAATTTGGATAATTCTGTTTTTACTTTTAAATGAAAAGTTCAGCAAAATTCATGATCTCAATTGCATGGTTAAATACTGGAACCATCTGCCCAGGGAGGTGGTAGAGTCACCAACCCTGGATGTGTTTAAAAAAAGACTGGATGTGGCACTTGGTGCCATAATCTAGTTGAGGTGTTAGAACTTGGGTTGGACTCGATGATCTTGAAGGTCTCTTCCAACCAAAAAAATTCTGTAATTCTGTAATTCTGTAATCCTTTCATAACAGAGGAAGAAGGCAGACTAACACAATGGCTGTGAATATTTCTGTTTCGTAGAATCACAGAATGTTAAGGCTTGGAAAGCACTATAAAAATCATCTAGTCCCAGCCTCCCTTTCCGTATGCAGGGACACATCCCACTAGACCAGGTTGCTCAAGGCCTTGTCCAACCTGGCCTTGAACACTCTCAGRAYTGGTAATCTACAGCCTCCCTGGGCAGCCTGTTTCACCACACTCATAGTAAGGAATTTATTCCTTRTATCTGAATTTCCCTTCTTTCATMGYGTRCCCATTACTCTTTGTCCTACTGCAATATTTCCKGATGAAGAGAWCTYCTCTTGTATTCCCACTTCAGACACTGGCAGGTTCCTGTGAGGTCTCYACACAACCTTCTCYTCTCCAGGCTGAACAGCCTCAACTTYCTCAGCCTSTCTWTTTAGGGGAGGAGYTTCAGTCCTCTTATCAGCTTTGTGGCCTCCTCYGGACTTGTTCCAAYAGTTCCATGTCCCTCTTATGCCGGGAACACCAGCATGCAGTGCTCTCAGCAGGATCTCACAAGAGCAGAGGAAAGGGGTAGAATCCCCTCCCCTAACCTGCTGGCCACAATTCTTTGGATGCAGCCCAGGATTTCCTTGGCTTTCCAGGCTGGTAGCACTCACTCATGGTAAGTCTTTCATCAGCCACCACCCCCAAGTCCTTTCCTACAGGGCGGCTCTCAATCACTTCTCTGCCCAACTTGTGGGTGCCTCTGGGATTGCCATGATCCAGCAACGGGATCTTACACTTAGCCTTGCTGAACTTCATGAGGTTTGCATGGTGGCATCTCCCAGGCCTGTCAAGATCCCTCTGGATCCCTGTTATGATTGGTATTTCTGATAAGATTGAAGTCTAGCTGGGCCTTGGCTTCCTTAGATTTATCCCTAGCTTTCCATGCAATTTCCCTGTATTGCTTACTGGCTACCTGTCCTCCTTTCCAGCTTCTGATTTGTTTTTTGCTCTGCATTTACTCAACTGTTTCTTATCCATCTATGGAGGCCTTCTGGCACTTTTGCCCAACATCCTCCTTGTTGGGATGCATTGAACTTGGAGGAGTGATCCTTCAAATTCAGCCGTCTTTCTTGGGCCACTCTGCCTTCTAGGGTTCTGTCCTGTGGGACTCTACAAAGCATGTCCTTAAAAAGGCCAAGGTTTGCTCTCCTGAAGTCCAGGGCAGTGGGTTTGCTGTCTGCCCCATTCACTGCCCTGAGAATCTCCAGTTCCACCATCTCATGGTCACTGCAGCCAAGGCTGCCTTGGAGCACTGCATTCCCCACCAGCTCCTTCTCTTGGTGAGCACAGGGTCCAGCACAGCACCTCTCCTTGCTGGCTCCTCTATCACTTCTCTGAGGAAGTTGTTGTAGTTGACACATTGAAGGAAACCCCAGGATGGTTTGTGCTATACTGTGTTTTCCCTCCTGCAGATACTGGGGTGGTTGAAATCCTCCATGAGAAGGGCTTGTGAGGCCGCTCCTATCGGCCAACAGAAGTCTTCATCAGCTTCATCCACCTGCCTGGGTGTAGCAGATCCCCACTCTAGCATACCATGTCCCTGCCCTCCCCTTAATCTCGACTCAAGCTGTGGGCTGTCTCCTCACCCTTTCCCAGGCACAGCTTGTCACTGACATAGAGGGCTATACCCCCTACTCATCTCCTTAGCCTGTCTTTCCTAAAAAGCCATTCCATTCCAATACCCTAGTTGTGGGTGTCACCCCACCACATCTCWGTGATGCCAATGATAACATTCTCAYACAGGTATGTCTGTAGTTCCTCTTATTTGTTCATCRTAATATGTGCAGTTCCCAGACTGCTGCTCTCTATCACTGGCACCCACATCAAACACTAATAGTAGGTATTAATCAGTGGAATTAATTAGGCTTGGCATCTTAGTAATATTTCTCACCTGGACTCCCAGAACACCTCCCTTGAGACACACATCCCTGACAGATGACTGCCTCCGTACTTCTTTAAGTAGMACAACTCACTGGGTTAGTTGTTAATTTCTTTATCCATGGAATAAATGGTTGGGCTGCCTCAATTACTGCCTCAGTTATGGCTGTTCTTCCAGTGTGCCATTCTGGTAAGGATGTCCAGCTAGGTGGGAATACCTGGTTTTGGAGGAAGCCCCTTACTTTTATTGGTTCCTTCTTCTTCCTTTTCAGCTCCTTTCCTGCAGACTTGCTTTCCAGAATATCAGTTCCTATTTCCTATCCAGGCCAGGACTCCTGGTGCAGGGCTTTGCACTTCCCCTTCTGTGAGGCTTCCATCAGCCCATTTCTCCAGCCCTTCGAGTTCCCCCTGGATGGCAGCAGGACTTTCCAGTGTAGCAGTCACTCTTCTCACTCTTATGGAAGAAACATGAAAACTTAGCATTATGGATGTTTTCAAGTTGATCCATGCTTTGTCTCATGCAGTTCTCTGGAGCTGCGTCACCCTCTTCTTAGCATTTCTTTAATTGGTCCCACCTTACAAGAGGTAATAAAAATACCTTGGATTTCCACATGTATGAATTTGAAGACTACTGGATTGTTTCCTTCCTCTGCTGTATTTAAACTGGGTGAAGATAAGGATACAGTATTTTTTGTTGTTTTTCTATAGTTTTTTTTCCTGGACAAGAATAAGCTATAAATAAACACAATTTAAAAATAACATTTTAAAGCATCCCTACAACAGACTAAATGAAGAAGCCCTTCATTTAGCCCTTCATTTAGGCATTCGTGTTCACTATCCTTTTCCCTCAGAYAAGGGACACAATTGTAACAATCACATATGCATGTTCCTTTTTCCCTCTAGAAGAGGAAATAATTTGATGTCATGTCAAACCAACAAAGGACATCTGGAGCAATATGGCTTCAAGATACAAGAGCCAGGGATAAAGCATCTGGCTGTTTTCTGGGAGATATGTTTGTTCATTTTATAAACAAATAAATTATGAGGGTTTATTAAGCTTTTCGTAACTACTAAATATTTTAGAGATATAGCAGCCAAATTGACTTGCAATGGTTTTTCTGTAATRAACTTTATAAAAACATGGGTAACATCAATTACTTTATGAGCTTTTTTTCTCCATCAAAAATAACAACCATTTGATGTTTTGCTTGGTTATTTGTCTACACTATTTTATAATCAGTCTGATATTTTTGGTTGAAAGGATTGTCATTACTTTTATGTGAAAACTTGAYGTGTTCATGTCTCCAAATCTCAATAGCTGATGAGTTTACCTTTGAACAAATAATTCTGGGAACAGCTTCAGAAAGAAATACAAACAAACACAGAATTTACCCAGAATTGTTAAGGTAAGACCACATGGTGAAATCACTCACATGGTGAGTGATTTCTAAGCTGATTATGTGATCTGTCAGAGTGGCTTTTTACCCTTATGTACTTGAGCAATCCAGCTCTACAACATTCTCACCTGACTTCCCTGTCAGCTCAGCAGCATCATCTTCCTGCTCAGACCATGTTACCACCATTTTGATTTTTTCTTCTTATTCTCATTTATCTAGAAAGCTATTTCCATCTTCTTCTTTCAGCTTTAAAATATCGTAGCCTTTTATGGCTAATCACGTTTCTCTAATCCCTCTCATTAGAACAATGAATAATTTAGGTAACACCTGATTTGAAATAAGTCATGGAAATGCAACATTGCAGTCCTGCTCYAATTGCCCTGTGCTATTGTGGGAAGCTGTAAAGAAGTTATTCTGCGGGCTTCCATGGCAACCAGAAAAATTAACTCACTGTAAATGAAGTAACTGTTGTTTCTTTAAACCTAAATATAAATATTTATAACTAAAGAWATCTAGGTATAAAGGAATTAAGGAGAAAGCAGAGAAAYKAARATGAAAGCMGAGAATCTCTCCAACTTTTWTGGAATAGATAATCCATAAAGATGAAATTTCATTGGATCAGAGAAATTTTGATAATTATGTAGTATGTCATCATATACTTCAGATGAAATAAAAATTTTTTTTGAAATGGATTAAAGTTCATCATGCTGAACTTAGGTTGTGTTGAAGCAACAGAAAAATTATTTTCAGAATAAAATATTTTGAGTTTAGACAGATTTTTTTTTGTTAGTTTTGTTCCAAATCTGCATCATGATGCATATTTGAAAACTCCTGAAGAGTTCTGTGGCAGCCTGAAATTCTGAAACCAAAACGTGTTTGTTTGCAGGGGTTTTGTTTAAATTTCTGTTTAATTTCAGAGATAGTTACATGTCTAGAATGCAAATGCCTATGGAATACTTCCTCCAATATAATCCTACTAAAAAGCCTTACCAGCAATATTTTAAGGAGACATTGTTGAACAGGTTTGCAGCAGCTTGTTCTGAGGTAATGTACTTTTAAATATTGTCATAGAAGATGCAGTGTTGTGTAGTTGCACTAGTAGAGGTGTTGTGTCAGTATTGTGCTATATGTGTGCAGTTATGACATGAGAATCATCAGCTATCATATGGTTATGTACTTTACAGGTGCATCCTGCCATAATGTAGCTATGGCTTTTGTAGAAAATGTGCACATATTGTTATATTGGATTTTTCATTGTTGTGTTCATAGTATGCTTGCCTTATCCAACACTGACAAACCACAGTGAATTTTGCTCTGTAAGAAAGAGAAAGTTGACATTGACTACTCAAGCTGTGGTTTAGAAACATGATTTTTGTCAATTTCTAACAAGTAAACAAAAAAACCCCTCCCTTTAAAATGCTATTTAATTTRCATTTATTGTGCCTGTTGCTCAACTACTTCAGAGAAAATTACATGTTTTCAGTAAGATTTGAGAACACTGGTTTCTAAAAGATTTACTTATACCATTTTCTAGCCTGTGAATTTCTAATTTAGTTGGGAAGATCATCCTTCTACAAATCTAATTTAGTTGGGAAGATCATCYTTCTACAAACAGCCCAATAGAGCCTAAGGTTCATCCAGGGTTCAGATGCTTCATTACCACCAGGCAGGAAATGAGCAGGTTAGACTTTGGATCAATATTGCTGTGCAAATAGCAGGAAAATTTGCTGACTAATATCTGATCTCTGATTCATCACTTACAGTTAACATCGTTGTCAGTTGAGGCAGCTGGAAGCGCTGTAAACACCAGCAGTAAACATTTCATTTGTTTGCTAGGTAGCCAAGACAGGGTATTGAGGCATGGGGACAGTACAGATGAAATATTGGATAGGTAAGATAAAAGAGGGGTGGGGGTAGGAGGACAGAAAGAAGATTATAGAAATCACATAATAACCATGCCACTGCAATGTAAATGTACTTTTAATTAACATGCAACCAGTCTGTGATATCTGATTGGGATTGAGACATCTTTCTGTTTCAGTATGAGTATTCCCATGATTTCTTCTTCGGACTTGCACTTTCAGTAGCATCTATCCAGGTACACTGCTTACAAATAAAAATTAGCTACTGAATCAGCATCTTCACTTTCTGCTAGGATCTGGGTAAGATGACTTTATAGGCCCTGATTTTAGAACTTGGATTGGCGTCAGAAGCATCAGTCTTGAGGAATATGTAATAAGAGTGATTCAAGGCAGAGAAAACTTCATATGAGAACAAGATAAATTTGACCTAAATGTTTTTCTCTTCCTTGTCCTGTAAAATGTTTCATCTGACTTGCACACTGAAATATATTTACACATTTATGTACAGGAATAATTTTATTTAGGAATAATTTCTTTTTCTGTAAGAATCCATGTGAGTTCACAATCATCAAAGTAGCGCAATTTAACAAAGACAAGAGAAACAGTATTTATTTCTCATCTCTATAGTCTGTTATTTTGCAGATCCTTTGATAAGTAATGCTATTTTGATAGATTTKTGCACGTATTAGTCTAAAATAAGGTCTAGAGCGACATAAAAAAGATTTTCATCTCTTTATGTTAACTTATTTTTATTCTTGTTGTGCTATAGTCTGTTTCTGGCTGTTCTGATGTTCAGTGACCAATACAGACTTCTAAAGGTGTCTGGACATCAGTGGGTTGATGTTTAGGTAGAAGGACCCACTACAGTCCTTCCACTACAATACTTGTACTTATCCATGAATGACTCTTACTATTTTTATGGTGTGGAGTGACTACAATACTAGAATAAAATATTACATTAATATCAATAAAGATTTATCTGTGCAAGGTTAATCTAATGTGGATAGAGCTAGTTTTCTAGCTCTAACTTGTATTTCAAATTTTAAGATTAAGTGGAAAGGATTTGGGCAGTACAAAAATAAGGAGGGTCTGATTTTGGAAAACTATGGCGTATGAGAAGAACCTGGATATTCTAGTTGAATATGTGTCAATTCAGTTGAATGTGACTTCCCCCAGACCCCCAAAAAAACTGTAATCAGTTGGAAGGGTAGGTGTGAACAGGAATCATCAATGTTTAGATCATAGATATTTCTTCTGTATTTGGCTGTTGTGGTATATAATTTGTGAATGTTGTGTCCAATATTTGTATCAGTGTAAGAGACTATCAATCAACAAAGAAAAGCCATCATAATAATGATGGAATGAGAAATTTCCTATGGAAATGTTGAAGTCGTTCTGTCCCTTATCTGATAAAAAATGTTGAAAAGTGAATAATGGACTAGTGTATGTTAATAAATAGTTGATTCTGGAACATGAGTTTGGTAAAGTCAGCTCTTCATTCCATTAGATTCAAAATTCAAGAGGTGGACGTTGTCTCTTGACATTTAAAAAGGAAAAAATATGTTTGGTAACCCAATGATTACTTAGCCTTTTGAGGCTAAGTAATCATTGGAAGACCTTGCCAGTGGTTTWTGTGTACCTTTGGCAATCAAGATTAGATATCCTTGGAGGAGGGGGAATAAGAAGGGCTGAAAACTTGATTAAATACAAGAAATGCACTGTGCAAGAGATCTGATTTATATAGTGCTCAATTCTGGTGTTGTTTTTCTATGATTGCTGTGTGTCATGCAAGAGTAATCTATGTAATTACTTGTACTATGTACAGCACTAAGTCAGGCTTCATTTAGCTTTCTATTGTAGATAYCTGTATGACTATAAAATTGTGCGCCAGTAGGCTTTCTGAGTGTTTATTCCACTCATAATACCACTTCCCATGGTGAACACTTCAACTGATGGGAAGCCATCCTAAGTCAGTAAAGTGTTTATGAACACATGATTGTCATGAGGTGACCAAGAGAAGTAAGGTCCAAAGAAAGAASTGGAAAAGCTCATTTCCTCAATTACTATAAATAGCACATTCTAAATTAATTTTTAGGGCATAGTTTAAAAACATATAATAARGTTGTATTTCTAATGGTAGCTATTTACCATATAGATTATTCTTTAGTCAAATAGTAAAGTTTGTATGTAGGTATTTAAAAGGCAGGATACCCTAGGAACATTCTTTCCTATGCAAACCCTAGGAAAAATTTTAGTTACCAGGGTGTTTTTACTAACTGTAAAAAGTCTCAACAGCCATATGTGAAAGTGATGAAAATGAACAATACTGAACAAGAAATATTTGTTATTTTATTTCTGTTCCATACAGCATAACTCTTGTTGGGAAGTAAGAGTGACTGTCAAGTTTCTGCCCCAATTTATTTTGCCAGAAGCCGTAGGCTTTAGTCACTGGTGACTGACACTAACACTTCTTCATTCATCAGCATTTCAGCACTCCGAGAACAAGAGTTCATACTGGGAAGAACCTAAAAACAGCAAAAAAAATCACCAAATAAATAGATCTGACTACTCAAACCTTATAGGAAATGAAGTAAGCATTTAGCAGTTGTGAGAATTTAGAAAGCTGATTTATTCCCAAAACAAGCAGAATTAATAGGAGTGATTACGCTCAACATGGTAATTTGGAAGAGGAAATTTGGAGTGTAGTTATTATACCCCAGAGACTCTATCATTAAGGTCCACATTCTCTCCTCCATTAATTTCAAGATGTGCATTKCCTTGGGTTTTGCAAATCCTCAGTWTGCAAACTGTGGCAAATCTTGAARGARTGAAAACATRTCCTAGACATGTGATTCAGGSCACTGAAGGTAAAACTCTCTAGTGGCGTTAAGATATTTTATTATTTTGAAGAAATTAATCTCATTTATCCTGCCCTCTTAAGAATACAAATACCAGCCTCAGAAGGAAARCTGCTGTATCTTTGAAGGCTGTCTGTACTGGTGTTCCAATGCCTGTGTCACTGTTTAAGTATCTGATACCTGGTACATCCCRTTTTTAAAYGTCTCWGTGATATGTGRCCATCCGTGTGCCCCTGGGTTTAGYTCTGGCACAGTTGCAACCACTTRGCTGAGCACCTTCAAAATCATGTMTGGCCCAGTGATGGGGCTTGTCCTTGTTGCCATCACATCATCTGATTTCTGTGTTACTCTAGGAGTTTCTTGCATTTTTCTCCTGGGCCTGAGAGAGAAAGCAGTSCTTTGGAGCTCTGAAAGATGAGGTAATTTTGGACAACAAGAACCTGTAAAGCCATATTTCATCTGAGTTATCCTGAGGAGAGGTTGCTGCAGGGTTGAGGTCTTTCAGGTGACAGCTTAGGGAGAAAAAACACYAAGAAATTTATGTTCTGTGCTTAGTTCCTACAAGATGATGTCATAGTAATTTTATTCACTGAAGAAAGCAAGGCTTTATTAATAAAAAGAATGGTCGTTTTATTAATAAGTTATTAAAGGAGGTCAATGTCATAAACAAACAAAGCTGGAATATATACTCCCTCCAAATTCCTGTGAGTGAATATGAGAGAAAAATTAATGAGGGGGAAAAACTGTCTGCCAACTATGGCAGACTGATCTCAATACTTGGTAAGGTTTTGGAACAGGAAGAAACTATCTGCATGCAGCCATTGCACTCGGGGAAGATATTATCAGTGTTTATAAATTCATTAAAGGGAAGTGCAAAGGCAACAGAGCCAGGCTTTTTCCAGTGAGCCCCAGTGACAGAAAAAGAGGCAACATTCAGGAGTCTGCATATGGTCCTGGGCAACCTTCACTGAACCTGAGACAGTAAACCCAAACACTTAGCAGGATAGAGTTTCTCCCTAAAAGGTCTGTCAGGGCTGCAGCAAGGTCAGCTGGTATAGGCATTTTATCCTGTGTGAGAACAGCACAAGGGAACTGAAATAATGGGCATTTTTCTGGAGACACACCAGCCATCTCAGAAGATACGGTACTGCTTTCAGTCATGAATGTTCTCTGTCTGAGAGAGACAGATAGACCTGCTGTCTTGACAGTTCTTGGGCTAGAACAAAGTGAGCCAAGTTATGAGCATAAATTAGATTTCATGAATATCCCATTTTGCTGCAGAAAAAGACTTCATTTTGTGACAATTATACAGCACAGRAAACAAAAATGCTGGCAGTGTTATTTCTCTTTCACCTAAGTTAGTGGGAGGAGACCAGATCCTTTAGGTCAGCTATTCCAGTGTGAGAAAACTGTCCACTTTTCTAAGAGCTGGCAGATATTTCAGTCCAGCCTGTTTGCCTCATGGCTTCCTCAGGCTGCTACATATAGGCTCATTTTTGGTCTTATTCTTATGAGAATAAATTGGATTATTTGGTCTTTTCTGATTACCCTCACTCTATCTGCACTGCAGCTGCCTGCTTGCTGTTCATTCCCCTAAATACAGTCCTACCTTGGGATTGCATTTTCCTCATGGCAATTTCTTGTTTATCTCTSATGAGGAGGAGGAAATGCCTGTATGAAGCTTAGAGGGCTTTGCTTCGAGTGTTTGAATTCCTGCAGCTGTCTGCTCATGTTGGTGAAGTACCACAGGAAAGTTGTGCCTGTCTTTGGCAGGTCTGTGATGRCCACAAGGGCTTGTTTCCAGTGCCTGCTCTGACTTTGGGTTCAGGCTGACACAGAGACAGATGTGCAGCAAAGCTCTGAATCAGTGCATGCARATATGAGTGGGTCTGTTTTGTAAACAACCACCATTTCATGCTTAAACAACTCAGAAGGCAAATGGGACAATATGGGGCAGGTTCAAAGAGGAAAGCAATCAAGACATCCATTCATAATTTGACAGCTCTATCCTTAGTGGTTTAACAATCACAGCAGAAGTCAGGGAAGGAGCTAGAAGTAGCACAAAAGGTTTCACAGCACACAGCAGGGACAGGAACCTCAGGAAGCCAAAAACAGAACTCCTGCACATACTGCAAAATACAGAGGAGTTTTCAGCTCCTCTAAACAGGGAAGTTTAGCTGTGGAGAGAAGATATTTACCACAGTACTTGAGTGGAAAACATTCATTACCARCCATAGAACATGAGTTCACAGAATTGATCAAAGTGCTTTGCAAGAATGAACGACCCTCCTCAAAGGCTGAACAGATTTTTTCTGAACTCACTTGATGGGTATTTCTTTAACCACTTCCCCTTGCAGAGTTTGGGGATGATTTTATTGCCCCAGAAGTCCCTACTTTTTGTTTTAATGCTATTGCACTCAAGAACCAACGTCTTAAGCAGTTTGATTGTAAGAATAATGACTGCAAAAATATAAAAGATAAATACAAAAATATGAAATCTGCATGTAGGTGCTGAGATAAGGCAAAATTGCTGGAAGTTTGCTATGATGTAACTAAAATTCTTGAAATGTTATCAAAAGAGAGGGAGTAACTAGACAAGATAAACCCATTTGATTTTATGGGTTCTTGATTACAGAATGACTCTAGAGAAATTATTGAAAATAACCGACATAAAGTTCTAGATGCCAGCCTCAGTAAGTCAGTGAGAACCTTATCACTGTGTTATACTGACTGAGGGGTCAACACTGCAAAGCAGCTATGTTGGAACTTCTGCTTCAAGTMCCAGAAAGCCAAGCTTTTAAAAGAGTGCATGGATGGCTTGTACTATTCAGAAAGTTACTGGTCAGTGTGCAGTACATGCAAAAAAGGCCAAGACTAGAGCCTAACACCTTCTCCACCACAAACTCCATGTGGAAAAGCAACTTTCCTCACAAAACAACCTACAGAAATGCTC
This sequence comes from Alauda arvensis, assembly GCA_902810485.1. Taxonomy (NCBI): domain Eukaryota; kingdom Metazoa; phylum Chordata; class Aves; order Passeriformes; family Alaudidae; genus Alauda; species Alauda arvensis. The sequence goes on along the minus strand of CADDXX010000064.1, from coordinate 756,155 downwards.
TGCAGCTATGTTTAGATAAMAAATGCCCTTGTTTTTCCCATGATTTTCCACCCTGCAGAATCCTATCTTATCCCTGMTATCATTAATTACTGAGTTTGGACTTGCCTTGCTCTTCCTGGACTATTTTCAAGATATGATTTTGTTTTATGTTATTCCTTCCTGACCTATTTCTTCTGCATTGTAAACTTTTCTGTTAGTTTAATTAAACTTGCTGGGGGTAATGATTTTTGTTTTTAAATATGAGCATGCTGAATCTGTGGTTTTCCTAGGCTGCTGCTAATTTATTAAAAAATTCCCAAAAAACCAAGACAGTGGTGTTTTCAGGGAGTTTCTGTTTTCTAGAAGGTTGTAAAAATGAGTCATTGTAGGTGCCTGAAATCCAAATACATATATCTGACTTGCAAAAAAACCGAGAGGGAAGACTATTCTGAATACCTCTGCCACAAATTAAGTCTTCATGAACTAATTTAAATTCTAAAAAATCCCTAAAAATATCCCAGGCCCTCTCTACTCCCTGACCCTCAAACCCCATCATCATAGTCCCTTTCCCTGATCAAACATTAATCAACAGCATCAAAATGCTGAGTTTATGTATCTGGAAATGTTATGAGGTTTRTGGTTCTGAAAGATGTCAGTATAGTGTATAGTGAGGGCAATGCATGGGCCATCAGGCCCCAGCGAGTTCCTGGATTATATTTTTCTTTCATGACATAGAGGTGATTAGGAGTTGTATGGAGTTGAGAGAGACAGCGTGGCAAACAATCCAGGTGATTGTACTATCAATGCTACTTCTCCTTTTGCCAAACTGCAATTTGGTAATGCCATTGTTCTGGAGATTCAGGAGCTGCTGCCTCTACCAGATGCCTCTCTTGGAATGCTGATGCTTCCAGTCTTGCCTTGTGGCACCCAGGAGCGGATGTACTGTAGTGAGTTGCCTGAGTTACTGTAGTGTGTTTGAACTGAATAAACTTACTTGTGGGCCAGGTGTCTGGACAGTTTTTGCACTTTCAGGTGAACAAAAAAGCATTAAAGGAAGAGCAGCAGTTGMAGAATGTATGGATTATTGTAGAGACGAAAGCAAACAAAGTTTGTGCAGCTACTCCCAGCTATAAATGTCATTTCAGGAAAACACACAAAGGCCTAAACACTATGCTTGTGTAGCAGTTATAAAACCTACACTAACTCAGAAGAATGGACCATTGGGGAGGAGAAGAGGGTTTCACAAATGTTAGCAGAGAAAAGGATTGATTCACTGTCTGCTGTGTTCAGCAAGCCTGGATAGTGTGTTGTTTTCAGCTCTTACCTCTGAGCTCACCTCCAAACTCCTGAGAATGACATCAAAGTCGGAATATTGACTGTCAGAGTTTTCTGGTAGCTGGTATGAAGCAGCATGTCCAAACAATTCCTCCAGTGGCTGCTACCTTCCCAGTGAAGGGTACGTCTCCATCTCTGTGTCCCTCTGGGTGCTTCTGGGCCTGGCACACTGCAGAAGTATTTCTATAGTGTGAGAAGGATCATTAAGATTAAGTTCACAGGTACCTGGCCTGGTCTACAGCTGGGAAACCAACTGTGCAAACCACTGCTTCCTTTTTYCCCCCTTGTGAACAGCTTCCTTTAAAGCTTCTGTCTCCATTCAAATCCCCAGCAGTCCGCTGGTGATGCTACACCCGCTGTATATTGTGTGATGCTGGAAGCTGGGTAAATGCCAAAGCAGGAATGGATACCCCAAACRTGCCAATACTCAACAGAAGCTCTTTTTTGAGCCAGGGGCCATATTGCTAAAGCAGCCTTAACTTCAATATTTGGATTGGTTGTTGAAGATTCTGTTGAAGATTCTGTTTTAGAGGAACCCCCCCTAAGAAATCACATCACTTGGACATGGACTCTATTAAAATGCCATTTGGGGGTTTATGCCAAGATATACCCAAGGTAAGRAAATATGGCATGCCAGCAAATTCAAACCCCAGAAAACTGTGTGGGTAATGTTCCTCAAACTCATATGGCCAGGGCTCAAGCTCACATGTCAATAAGTGTAAGAGGGATCGATGTCTAAAGGTGTAACAGCAATGGCCAAACTCAGCTGCAGGAAGTGGAAAAAATTTCAAAATATTTTATGGGGAAAAAAGGTACCTTCTGACTCTAGATACGTGATCTGTCATTCCTGGTGTGTCCTAGCTCAACTCTTGGGCTGTATCCTGGGACCACTGTAGTAAGCCTGTGTTTCAGTGTAAAGCAGGCAATGCTACTAAAGTACTCTGAAGATCAAAGGGAGATCAGYGTGTGGCTGTAAATTGGTGATACATTTTACTGCATTCTTCCTGGGTTTGTAGTTGTAACTGTAGTTCTTACTATAATTCTTACTGTATTTCTAATTGTAGGCTTACTGGACATGCACTGTATGTACAACATTACTTTTTCAAGTACATCTTGGCTTGAAAGTAGAAATGGAAAGACAAGACACCATTTGATTCTGTTACACACTGGAGATCATAAACTCTCAACAGATACTGTCTCAAAAGCATAGCAAGTATTGATACCYCYTTTTATTTAAAGAATKATTAAAAAGTARTATTTAAGCATATTCTTCTYAAGGAACRCATTGGTCACTGAATTGGGACAACAAAAACAAGGACACAAATAAGTACATGCCATAAGATARTTGCAGCAGGAACTAAATTCTATTTTATTTTTTGCAGTTTTGTAAAGCAGTTAAAGTTTATTCTTTGCACCCTCTGTATCACTGGGTATCAAGAGTAATAAGTAAATAGTGTAATGAACCTGACCTTCTGTCACACTCATTACACTATTTACTTATTACTCTTGATACCCAGTGATATCAAGAGTAATATCTCTTATCACCCAGAGATAAAATGCAAGCAAAGATAAAATGCAGTGTTTTACATTAAAAATAGCTTATGCAATAACTTATGCACTATCATTTAAATAAATATAACTTTTAAATTCCCAAGGATTTTTTGTTAATTTCTATTTAATCACACTCGTCATCAGGTAACAGTTAAGAAAGAACCTCATGGTTTGTTTTGCAGTAATGGAATTTTGCTTTATTTTTCGTCATGATAAAAATACTTCAGACTAACAGAAAAACATGTCAAATACAAAGATACTATTAGTCAAGCTAGGTGTTTGGCCAAGACAAAAATTTTCATTGAGTTAGAAGTGCATATGAATACTGAAATGTTTGCTAAACACTGCCATTTTTAATGGTAGGAGATTAGAATAYTAAAATGTGTGTGGAAGATAAGGATGAATCAGAGAAATAAGTTGAATTACTGGTATGTTTAACATCAGGAAGTTTGAGATCCCTGGCAAATCTGACACTCTAACATGACATCTTTTATTAGTCTTGATAATGGAGGGAAAGATACTTGATTCAGTCTTTCTATCATAAAGATTGATATTGAAACCTCTAAGCAGAAGGATCCTAAAAAATACAGATGTGCCATATAATTAATGTGAGAAGTAAAACAGTGAAGAAACCTTTGTGTGGACACTTACTGTTCTTTCTATCATCGCCACAAAAAGTACAGAGACCTCAGGGATGTGACACGGCCAACAAGAATGTTATTTTTATTTTCTATAGAAAAGTCACAGCCTTTGGTTAAGTCTTTGTTCAGTCTTGTTTTCAGTGGGGTTCATACTTCCCAGCCTGCATCAGCACACAGGGTAATCCTGCCCTAATGGCAGAACCATGCACTTTTTAACTTCACAAGGATTTGTTTAACCTAAATGCTTCATAGTCGATCCATATGGATGCTTTGCTGTATTGAGCTGTATTATTTTCAGGGAAAAAAATCATCAATGTTTTAAATCTACTTGATTTWGGGTGACCCATTGGCAGAAAATAGAAGACCCACAGATTTATGACAATAATTGCATTTTGCAGTGATGCTATTGTGCCTATAGGAATAATATTCCTTTACAAAAGAGGATTTAACGCCAGTGAGTTCAATTAAACAAAGCAAGCTTAAAAAGAGGAAAGATTTTCATTTGTGGTCTTATTTGAATTTCTCTGAGTATAAATTCATAGCCATAAAAGTGTTTTGTTTTTTTTTTTTAATACTGCCACATTGTCTTGCTCTGAAAGTAGAGGTGCTAGATGCCTGGATATCTGRTATGATAGATACAAAAAGTTTAAAACAATGAAAATATCATACTGCTTTGCCCATTTTGAATAAKTTTTTCTTGAAAATCATATCTTTACAGTGGTCCTTCTCAGCCAAAGAGTTCTATTCTATACAGTATAGACAACATATGGATTTCCCACTGTGATGTATTTATCCTGGCAAATTTAAAAACTGGGATGATCCTGAAATACCTTATCACTTTTCAGCCACAATGTGRATTTTGCTGTTGATAATCTAAGCTGCATTATCTCTGGGCAAGRCATTCCATTCTGCTCTATGAAAAATACTTAAGAGAGATATATTTGAAAGCCTGCTATATAACTGGGAGGAGTAAAACATCACATGCTCTATCTAAGTGCATATGGCACTCATGAGGTGYTTAAGTGTACCTTTGGTCTATCTTTTTAACCTCTGGTTTACAAAGATGGGCTTGGAATGGTTCAGTTTCCAATTCAAAATGCATCCGCTTGTACATTAATTGCTTAAACAGCCTCAGTGACAAAGCCCCAAAGGTTTACTCTAGCAGTCAGGAAGAATAACAGCCYTGGTGGGAAGGCTTGTCATCCCCCCAGCCACACCATGGTGAGTGTCCTTCTGTGCAGAGCAGGTTCCCAGTGGTGACTCCACTCCACAATCACCCAGGAGCTGTCCCAGGCAGTTCCTTTTACGCGAGAACTGGAGCGAGCTCTGCCTGCAGCCCGCCCTCAGCGCAGGGACCCGAATACTTGTGCACTGAGGAAAYGGGAGGAAAGGTGAATCATGATTGTTCAGACAGAGGGTGATTTAGCTCTTCCACAGAGAGGGTCCGCAACTTCCGTTATATGGAGTATTTCGCTAGGAATGTGGAATCGCTGGGAAATAATCTTTCATCTGTATTGTGAGGTTATTCAGAATATGAGCTAAATATTAAGYGTGCACTCAACTCTGGTGGATAGTCCAATATGTTAGAAATAAAAAAGAAAATATTTCTGACTGTGTTTATGTGATGATTCTGACAAGAAAGTCTGTTCATTGTTGTTGAGATGTAATTATTTTCCTCCTAATCAATGAAAGAGGAACTGTCATGTTGTGTAGATCCACATCGGCTTAAATGGGGATATGTTAACAATCCTTTTGCTTCCACACAGAGTATTTTACCATTCAGTTCTGTAACTCCACACTGGTTTTTATTCCAATTAAACAGAATTCCTCCAGGAGTTTGTGCTCTTAGGCAAAACTCCTGGCATACAGTAAAAAATTAAGAAGTCAGTGAAGAATGCTGCCCAGAAACCAGTCATCCTGCACTGAGTCTGGCACAGAAAACAAAAGTTGTGAAAGAAATGGTGGAAGCAGGCAGATTGCTTCTATAAACTTCACTGATGGCAATAAATACAGGAAGGAGAAGATTGAGTAAAGGAGGATTTGTCATGAGATGGAGGAATGTTAAGGACAGCAGAATGCAGAGTGAAGAAAATAAAGTGCTAATACTCCTTGTCTTGGGAAATGCTGCAATTAAGAAAAAGACATATATATCAACTTGGACTATAAATTTGGGTTTAGTTAAAACAAAATATTTACAAATTCAGGGAGATGAAAGGAGAAAGGAAAGCATTTGAAATAACTGAAAAATTATACATCAACCCTGAAAACACACCACAGACAGGATAATCTGGTGAAACTGCTGGAAAATCAGCTCTGAATAATGCCAGCCAGGAAAGTCAGAAAGATAGAAACAGTGACACAGTTTTGGAGAGAAAAAAATTCCACCAGAGATCAGAGGTGWTCTCCAGCAAGTCTGTTTGCAGCCATGTTCCTGCTTTCACTGATAACCTCATCATTAAAGCAATATGTTGAATTTGCTTCAGGTGAATAGTGGTGGGCAAGTTATGGCACAATATCTTTACTGACTGTGATCAACTCATGGAACATGAGTAGATTCAAGGAAAGAAACAAAAATAAATCTGCAATAGGTTACCATGTTTTCACAAGTTCTAATTTACATTGACTATACTGAGACTTCAAAGATGTGAATGCAAAAGGCAGCTGCAATTTCTCCAAGCCAAAGGCACAACTATCCACAGCATGTGTACCAAGCAAGAGGAACAATTGAAAGTAATGCTTTCAATCCACATGTGTGAAGATGTGCCTCAGAAGATCTACATCCTTACATTAGGCAATGGTCTTTGAAGAGATGTGCTTTGCATAACAAGTGGGTTATATTACTTGGGGAAAGGTTGSTGGTAATGTGGCTGTACATCATTTGGACCAGACCTGGAAGAGCAGAACAGGCCTAGATCACAACTATTCAATTTAGAACACAGGAACATAAACTTGCWTCTGTCTCCATTTGTTCGGTTACACATACCATGAAATGCAAACAACCAATATTCTAACACTAGATCATCCTAATTCTCTACAAAACTGAATTTGACTGCTGCTCTGATATAATACCTTAAAACAGAAGAGCTCTCTGGTGTAAACTGCTGTGACTTCCCAAGCAACAACCTTCATTACACATGGTTTTGCCTGCTATTCCAGTGCTGTTCCTATTAATAATGCCTTTTGCTAACTAGATGTGCTTTTCTGTTTGGAGTTTGTTTTTTGTTCTCTGGTAAGTGCAGCCTGTGCCTTGGCAAACTCGTGCACAAAAGATTACCCGCCCCATCGGCACACTCTGCACTTCTCAAAATATTGCAAACTTTTCTTTCTTTTAAGTAGTCTTATCCTGATAAACATGTGACTTAAAAAAGCATACTGGGAGTAATCTACTTTATCTCTTCCCTTTCGAAAAACAAGCTGCGTGCTTGTATAACAACATATCCAGAAAGGAACTTTGCTGTGTTTTTTAAATTTGCTTTTTAATGATGGAAAAGACTGTTCATTATGTAACAGCTAGACATGCTTGTCAGCAACATTATAAAAAACAATTTGGATGGAAAGAGTGACAGATGTATCCCTGATGTTAGCTGACTGTAAACAATTTAGGAAGAATTTGACCCTTGGTTGCTCATGGGATAATTCCCTGTCTTCTCAGTTTGCTTTCCCCACTGGAACAGCACGGAGGGCCTCTCCATAACTCAGCAGAGATATATGAGGTAGTGGAAATAGCCCAAGCTGGAAGTGGGAAGCAGTTTGGAGACAGCGTATGACACCACTGCTGATTAGGCCAGCTAAGWGATGGAGACGAGTGTGTCAGCTGCAACATCATGTTGACACACATTTTGTGTTTGCTCCTGCGTGGACCCTTTTCTGGCCTGTCACAGCCTCAGAGTTTGCTTGTAGTGTCATGTAATACTATAATTCTGCTTAAGCCTGCCTGGTGACATCTGCATTCTTCAGTGGCATAAGGATCACATATGACTTTGTAAAAGTGGGATTTTTTTGAATGTATAAAGCTTGATATTTAAACAGTAGATGCTGACACTGGTGTAATGCCAGATCATGCCTGCCCAGGAGAAAAAGCCTTACCACACAAACTAAGGAAGGAGATATCACTTTTCTCCTTCCTGCCTTTCTATGGAGTGWTAGAAGGCAGTTTTGAATTTTTACTCCTTGCAGATTTCCAATTTGGCTGTACTCAGTCATTTACTGTCAGCTCTCTCAATGGCTTTGTATGTAGTAAATATAATCAGACAAGTTTTGGGCAGGTTTTTGTTTCTTTGGTTGGTTTGTTTGTTTGTTTGCTTGTTTGTTTTAATTTTTAGGGTTATTTTAATAAAAAGAGTCCTCTCTGGATCCTTTCATACTGGTGAGGCTTTCTTTGAAGCTTTTTTTTTTTTTTTGCACTTTCCCCACTCCATATTGATTCTGAAAGGAAAATTAAGAACCCTATCAGAGCCAATATTAACACTCATGTAATTCATAGTGTAACAATGAGGAAGGTTAAAGTTGTGTGGTGATTTAGGCAACCAATTTCCTTACACGAAATTGTAATAAATCTTTGACGGTAATTTTCCTCCAGGAATGGCGTTTATGATTTTATTGCATGGTGTGACCTGCACAGGTTAGAATCTCTGAAATAAATCAGTAAATATTGCTGCAGCCCCATGCCCAGGCATAAAAGCCTGTTTGGATTTGATCTTGGGAAGCTGTTAATAGCTGACTGAGAGCCTTGTTTGACAGAGTAGACTGTACAAATGGCAGTATTGAGGGATTGTTTGTTTATTCTGTTTATTCTAGCAGATACATAAATATCAAATATGATACAGTGTGGTGGTTTTGGTGRCATCTCTTTTCCTCCTTGAGAACTTATGTTGAGAACCTATGCAACTCCTCTTACTTCCAAAAATCACCTCCTTTGAGCGGTTGAAAGCACACAGAATGTGCATGAATAGATAAAGGAAGAGGGATGGATTGTGCACATCTGTAAAATTTATCATCTCTTGCTTTAAATCTATTCCCAGCTTTATTTAACAGTCTGGCCATGCCAGATAATCCCATTACATCAATCCTAAAGCAAGATTTCCCCTTTGGTATCTAACAATGTGGCATCACAGTAAAGCTAGTTTAAGAGAGAAGCTTGATTGTCCTGGTGAGAATATCTTTGGTCCAGTTCTTAAAAAGAAAGCAAAATTCAATTTGCCTTGTCAATGCTAATGAAATTTCAATTTTTAATTTTTTTTTTTAAGGGGAGACTGCCTTCTTAGTTCTCTACTGTGGGGAGCAGGAATTCTAGCTGAGGTTCTTGATAATTTTCTGATAAATTTCAGTTGGTTTTCAAAGAATGACAAGACATCAAAATGATGCTCAAACTTCTCTGACAACTCACAAATCTCTGGTCCAAAATGTTGTGCCTGGTACCCATTGCTAGGCAGCACTTGTAACAATAATTTAGGCTGCCAGGGACAGAAGTTCAATCTGCTTTTTTTATCTAGTATGGAAACTACAGACATGATATTTTTTAGGAGCTATGGGACTGTAAGAGCTTTTTTTTTTTTTTTTTTTTCTTTCTGCATTTGAATAATCAAGTATTTTTAATACAAAGATCTTGTTGCCCTGTGTTGCAGGAACATTGACCTTTGGCATTTTGAAAAATTCTGTCTCTTAGTGAATAGTTAATTAATAGTTCTGGTTGGCATAGCTGACCTGCTGTGGCCTTCTTTATGTGGTTCTTCAGAAATCTGGCTCATGAGATGAAGGCAAAGCCATTCCCTCATYCTTTGAGTGCCAGATGAGGGCACTCATGGCTCGGTTATTGTCCAAAAGATCTGTGGCCTCATTTGGCTGGATGCACTTCCTGRCATGACCATGAAAATCTTCCAAAGGTCTTCTTTTCACCATGCAGAAGGAAAAATGGCACAGGAGRTATAGGATGGAAATATTTTCCAGGACAAGAGAATTAAATGACATCTACCTCAAAGTAAAGCAGGCTCCTGCACTACAGGAATGATTTTTTTTTCTAGAAATAGTATAATTTATTGCAAAATAGGTAGCCATTTCCATTAAAAATGGCTTGCTGCAAATTTCTTTCTGTGTTTGCAGTACCTTTTTATCTTCATTTTTTCTTTTTTCTTCGGCTTTAGATTAAAATTGATTCATTTATTATAAGCCATAAGAAAGTTTTGATCCTTTTCTGGAGTAACCTAAATTATATGACCATTGATTTTGACATTGTATGTCAGAGAGCATTACAGGTTATGAACAAAATGATTTTACGAATAAGAAGACTTCTCAGTAATTCTTCACAGAAATGTATTATTAATAAAGGGTAAGTATATATTTTTTTAAGTCTCATAATTTTTTCCTCCAAAAAGTTCCATTTTACCACAGACAGAGCACCAAAAGTAACTCCCTGCAGGTGCCACATGGAACACCAGGTAACAGGTATAAATTACAAAAAGAGCAAAGGATYAGAGCATGTTGAGATGAGGAGACATGCAGGATCTCTGATGCAGGACACACAAGATGGTCAGTAGACCACAAAAAGTCTAGACTAAGAGAAATTATATAAACCAAACTTTTCCCTTGGTAGATAGGTAATTGCATGATCTGTTTCACTGGCTTTACTGAGATAAGTCAGACTGTCACATTTATTCTTTTAGTACAACCACAATGATGGATCCTCTCCTGATCCATTTGTTTGGCCATATAGTGTCATTTTCTTTTGTGTGTGTGTTATCATGCAYTTTTGAGAGGATATGAACTCTTCTGCTTGCTCATACCTGCTCTTTTTAAWGAATTCTGTGAGGCTGAATGAAACATCTACAGAAGACTTGATTCTGTTAGCTGCATAAGGCACACCATTTGCAGTAAATTAGGATAATGAAGATCTATCCAGATTGTTCAGTAGTGCATGCTTGTGAAATTGCTGAGAAGGACAAGCAGAAAACACATGGACAGAACAAACACAGCAAGGGAATTCAGCTGGAGTCAAGGGATCATCAGCAGATAATTAAACACAGATGATATACTTTTGTGTATTAAATTCAGTCTTGATATAGGAGGATCTAGATATTGCTAAGGTTAWTGGAAGATGCTGCCATAAAAAGGTGGAATCTACCCATCTGCTGTCAAGAGGAGAAAGACAAATAACCTAATCAGTAGCTCAATTGCTTGGATGCATTCACTGTTTTGCATGTGCACACTCTATTAGTCTGCAAGTCTCAAGTTCAGCTGATGAAAGATGTGTAGATAAGTGGAAGAAAGGCAGTGCTGAAGCACTGCTGCTAATTTTATTCAGTAAAACAGATGCCCTGGAGTGAAAAATAATTCCCCATGAATAACTTTGTCACTTCAAGTAGATTATTTCTAAAGGTTATGCAGTATTTAATTAAGTTAGTCAGCATCAGCGCCAAAAGAGCCCAGACTGCCACGTACCTCCATTGCAGTCCAGGATAAGGCAGATCAATGAAAAATCTGTTGTCTCTTGATTGATCAGAGGACGCCTCTCCATGCTGGGGGACTGTTTTGGAGGAGCAATCACCTGTCTCAGTCTTGCCCATACCATCTACTGAAAATGTTCACTTGTGGATGATGCCCTCCAAACCTTTCCTGTACTTTCTCTTGGTGAGTTGCTTAGTTGGCATGGGGCAAAACTCTRTTACTATGATAATCAGTAGGATGGACCATAAACACTTTCACTTGTGTCTTGGTCCTCTCTTGTTTAGTAGTATATACTTAGTCTGGTGTTTGGGCTAACCTCCTAGAACCTTTCTAACTATACAAAATAAAAAAATTATCTTTCTGATCTTGCTATTTCTCATGTTTTCTCCTGTATCCTGTGATGCAAGGTGACAGGGGACCTATTGTAATGTCCACTAGTCCAGATGTCAGTACTTTTGAAAATAATAGGAATGAGCAGATCTGTTCCCTGTCATGCCTAGAAGTTGTTGAGGGTTCCAATGAAAGAGACTTTAACTTTAGTCCCCCTCTTGAACAGAAATTATAAAACAAATCTAAACATAGTTAAGTGTGCTGTTGGGCCTGCCTGTTCGGTATTTCAGACTCTAAGGCTAAGTGTTTCTAAATGTTAAGGAAAGAAAAACCCACTGAGTCTGTCTGCAGATATTGATCCCAGACTTTTTATTCTTTATTAATGGAAACCTGTAGAAAACTCTCTCCTTGCTTTCTCCCTTCAATAGCGAGTGCTAGAATCTGAAATCTTGCTGTGATGTTCATCAAACAAGAGGACAAGAACAGCTCTTCCTTGTTATTCAGTGTAAAGTTATATCTTTTTGAAATGGTAGACTGCTCCCAAGTAATTGCAAGGGATCTTTTGGGAGTGGCATTTAAAGGTCACTTTAACCCCGTGTAAAGTAATTAATCTTGGAAACAAGTTTTAAAGTCTCATTAACCGCATTTATATCTATCACACAGAAGTTTACTCAGATATCAATACCAAGCACTCTGAAGTAAGGTCAAAGTCTTCTTAGAAGTAAGTGCATACAAAATTATTATTTTTTTAAATATGGTACAAGGGAAAGAAATTAYCTTAGAGTTGTTCTAGTTTAATCTGCACAGGCAAAAAGCATTTCACATTTTAGTTTTATGTAAAAACTGAGTAGAATGGAAAAAACCTGTATTCTATCCCCTTTTCACCTTGATACAGTCATGAAATCTACAGGTCTGTTGACAGGGCTGGTTGCAGGTACTCCAGCATACTACAGAGCTCCCTGCTGAAGCTGGAAAATGCAGTGAGGCCTGGCATAGGAAGAAGCAGGTTTTTCTGTATTTTTAATTTTTTAATAGTCTTGGGTCGTGTACCATGCAGCTTCCTTAACTAATTTTTGCATGTATCATASCAAAAAACCATGCCACTGAATGGTTCCTGCATCATGTCTGGTATATTCAAGTTTACAGTGTTTTCTGTATGTTAATAGACTGCACTTGCACCTCAGTTAGTCTGAAAGTTCAGTGCAGAGGGTTTTGTGCAGCGTGATTTCTCCAGGATATGCCAAATGCCCTTGCTGACAATTTAAATTGTCCTCATTAATTTTCATCAGAGCTGCAGACTGTGCTTGTCATGGTGKAGTCAGATAAACTGAGACAGAGAAGTGACCTGGAGCTTGCCAGAAGGAATGAGTGGTGAAAGTTACCTCAGAAATATTTATTCTGTGAGTCACTCCAGCAGTGTGTCCCACACTCACTGGACTATTGATACTAAGTGCGGATTTTCTTAATGCTGCATTTGTTTCCAGAGCCATGGGGGCATTTTATGTCATTTTATGTCAGGAACTCAGCATTTTGTTTTGATGATGGAAGTTGTCAGCCTTTATGATTGAAAATAAATCTTAGAATCACATTTACATGGCACAAAGCAGTGGCCAGTAAAACTTTCCGAATTTTGAGATATGGCAATGGTCTTATGATCCTCTAGGATAGGAAATAAGATTGTTATAGTGTTTGACACAAGCATGCATCTATGAGAAAGTAATTCTCAAATCTGTTAGAGATATATTATGTGGAAATAAAGTTATCAGATATTCTAGGGACAGTTCCAATCACATTTGTCAAGCTGACAGGTAGAAATGCTGCCTGATGCTTTAGGGCTCTCTAGTTTCCAGAGACTATGGGAAGGATTTATGTCAGATTTCCTGACCTGGAGTCAGCAGGAGGAGTGCTACAAGCACCAGTATGTGGAAAGTTACTCTGCTTTGTCCTTAATACAGGGAAATGGTTAAGTWCTTTCTTTGCTGTAACACATTTCCCTGCTGACCAGACTTTAGCTGCTGCTCTGTGGTTTTATTCCCACCAGAATTAACATCATCTTGTAGGCAGCAGGAAGTGGATATACCTAATCAAAAAACATGTATAAATTAAAAGGTTCCATTCCAATTTGGGTTTTTTTGTTGTTGTTGTTGTTTTGCTGCTTGTTTCTCTAATTTATTTGTTTTAATGTCAGCTTAAAATTGATGTTTGAAGTGAGTAAGTATTATAAAATAATTTTGGAAARTGGAGTTCCTTTGATCAAAATGGCAGCTTCTATAATTAACCAATTTGTGATCTTTTAAAACATAGAAATTCCATCTCTATTATCTCTGGGAACAGTCACTAAAATGCAAGGATACCTGCAGAGCTTGGCAAACTGGACCAGGGTATTATGGAATGATGAAAAAACCCTAACAAAATCAGAAAATTTTCACTTTCTTTTCATTAGTGTGACTTTGTGCTTGCTTTTTTCCTTTATAGTGCCATATAAAGCTCCTCATCCCTGCTTAGCATCCCAGCTTGTCATCCAGTCTCCTCCTCTCAAACACACAATGTTGAAAAAATAGAGAGCCTGCATGAAGATGGGACCCTCCATGGAGATGGGACACTGGGAACAAGTGCTCCTTTGGATGCCGTTCCAAATGAGAAGATGGAATGATGCAATTTACCCACCTCGACTTTGAGCCCAGGTTGCTTGGACTTGGATGGTCTTTTTTAGGTCCCTTTTAACTCAGGATAGCCCACGAACTGTCAAAAGAAAGGATTTGCTCTTTCCTGGGCAGCAGAGGGAGAAGGCTGATGTTAAAAAGAAAAGGAAGGGATGAAAAGGGATGAACAGCTGTGTCCCTGGGGAAGAGCATGACCCTGCCATGCCTGCCTTCGCAATGCTGGGGAGTGAGGGAGTGCCGTGGGGCCGATGGGATCAGCCGCGCTCCGCGTGCGCACGGCAGGGTCAGCAGAGCCCCTCAATCACTGCTGAGGCRGGAGTGATATACTGCTTCCAGTTCACTGTGGCAAACAAATCCTTAATCCTCTCTTTCCAATCCATTCTGAAACAGAAGACAACTGAGACAAGCTTGGCCCTAGTCCCATCAGCACAAAGGCTTTTCCTCTGGGCTGGGTGAAGCACCTTGCCTGTGTTGCACGGCATGTGCACATGTGCTGTGTGAGCTGCTCAAGTGGAAGGACACCTACAGCTCCAGAAACTTCCTGCTCCCCTTGGCATTCAAAGAGAATCACATCTCTGTTTGGAACACCCCTCCACACAAATGTATCTACTACCCATATAAACAGTATATATATATATATATATATATATATATATATATATATATTTGAAATGTTTTCAAAACTGTGCTTTTCCTTGGGAAATTTAATTTGCTCATCCCCAAGCTTACTTATAGAGGTTCACCTAGTAACTAAGATCAATGTGACTCAGCCATTCTTAAAACTGCTACAAATAGCAGGGAAAAAAAATTAAATTCATTACTGAATTTCTGACAGCTTGTCTTCAGGCCCTGGATTTGCTGTGCATATTGAATCATTGTGTGTATATTTTGTTATTTAAGGGCTGCCCTGATTCTTAAAGCTTTTTTTCTAGTGCTATTGAAATTTGCTGTGTACATGTGCTTATGCGTCTTCACTACTTATGAAAAGAAATTAGGTAACCAAATCTTACTTCTTAAATTATGCAACAGGTGAACTGCCTGTATTCACAGGAATATAATGTGGTCAGGAAATAAATGTGAGTTTAGACATAAGCATCTAAAATAGCCTCCCAAAAAGGAATGGGAAAAATTTATTTACCAGTTTTGAAGTGAAGATTTAACTGTATGAACAAAGTAGCATGATATTACGGACTGCAGTTACACACATCCCTTCCTATCTTGAATTCCTGAACCTAAACGTTGAATCAGCCTCAAATTTTGTGAACTAGATGTGCACAAGTAATTAAAAATACAGRAATTCAAATACATGGAATTTAAAAACTAGATTTCATATGCAAAAAGCCATAAAAAGACCATGAACTTCGATTTTGCTATGTGTGTGAGTGTTTACATGAAATTTAGCCTAGAAACTCTAAGGTTGTTAAACCCTTGGCTCTGGAATATATTTTCTATCTAGCAAATTATAATACAAAATACGTTGTGTTCAGCGGCATAGTTTCTTAACTGCTAGTACCCAGGGTTCATTTATGTAAAAGTCACYGATCCTTGGTGCTGTGGGAGGAAAMTGSTGCTGTRTTTCTTCTCAGACCATCTCTCTTTCACTGAGATAATGGAGCAATTCTGTGCTTCAGTACAGCAGCAGACATTCCTGTAATTGTCTGCAGTCTCWTACTAAATGCTTCATCCAATAAATAACTTTCAGCTTTAAGTAATTTCCTCCACTTCAATACACTGTGTTCAGAGATGTAATTAAAAATTAGTGCTGATGCCTAACATGAGTTTACCCTTGCAAACAGTCATTCACCATCTGGAGGTTATGCTATACAAAGAGATTATCTAAAAAGGAAAACATATTGGTATTTGATTTCCCCTGAAAGATATAGAACTAATTTTCATTTGTTTGCTATAAATCAGGAGCAATTCCATTGTATACTCATCATAATAGTATATTGACATAAGTTTGTATAATAATGTGACTTGCATGACACTGGCTGTGCAGAAGAGATGAAAAATGAAAAGCCAGTGAGAGAAAAAAAAAAAAAAAAACAAGCCTTTATTCCTGCTCCTCTAAATTTCTTTCTATAGAATCATCTATCTTGGAAAAATGATGATAAAAGGAAGTAAAACTTTCTTAAGCCTAATGTAATTGCACAAGGCCAGAACAAAAAAAAAAAAAAAACCAAAACAAAACCCCCAAACAATTGTCTTGCTTCATCTGATGTAAAACAATGTAGGACAGAAAGAGAATTCTTGCAAATTGTGTTTTATCATTGGTCTCATGATACTTAACTCAATCATTAAAAAAAAGAAAAAAAGAAAAGTCAACAAAATCTCTGGTTTCTCAAGGCTTGTGAAAAACTTGCTTTTTTGTTTTGTGTTTCTATTACCTCATTCCTGATGTTAAAACAAAAACTGGTAGAATGAAAAACACGTTCTCAGAAGGCAAATAAAAGAATAGCTGATTTTAAAATATATTAATTTTTTAACCCAGACTGTGATTTTTAGTTTATGGTAGGGGCAGTGATACATGACTTTTACATGCTCTGGTCTGGCCTTATTGAAATATGGCACTGCAGAGTTAAATCCCTTGGGGTGATTAGGTGTTAGCTGACTAGTTGGACCAACCCCATGTCTCACTGCTGCCAGAAAGAAAAAGCCTCCCCTGTTTCAACTCCCCTCACTCCTGCTGTTCAGCTCCATCCTTGTGTTTGCACAGATTTGGGCATGTGGTTGCTACTCAGTAAGCTGATTTAGCTGTCTAACCTGGGAGCAAAATCTTCACTCTCTGCATTGGATTAGCTTTCTCTCACATTAACAAGCTGATCTGCATCACCACAGGGGCTGAGCAGGGCAAGGGTGGGTGCCAGGGAAGAACYAGGAACACTTGGCTTGAACTAGGGGGTAAAGTGGTAAGAAAAGGAGCTTTCTGGTTSTGAGGGTAGAAAGCCATTCGATTCAGTTGCAATAGCTAAAAACTTTACCCTGTGAAGCACAGGGCACCTGACTTCAACAAAAGTCAATAAATCAATAGAACCTTGAAGCCTGCTGCTAACAGGATGCTGTATGGGCTCTCAGGTGTTTCTGATTCTCCTTTTTTAATGAGCCTTCTAATATCTTCTTCTTCATGTATATCCCTCAGTGGACCTTCCCATAGAGCCCCTGACCATTTTCTGTGTGGTGAGGCTAATATTCTTTCTGATGACCTTTCTGCATACAGACTTCATAGCAGCTCTAAGAGTTAGTAAAACTATTGTAGGAGAAATTTGAGGTAGGGTTATTAATGTTTATTTTTATTAAAATATAGTCCTACTGAAAAAACGGAATAATTTCCAAGKACTAAATAGGGAAGTCTGAGGAAATTGTACTTCCYAAACACTTCTTCATTTTCAAACAAGATTGTTCATGCAAAGTAAAAAAACAAACAATAAACTTGCAATAGATTTCACATGCTCCCAGGCAAAAAATGTGTCAGTTATAGAAACCTTTCTTAGTTCACCTTTTAGTATTTCATTTCCCTACTCCTTTTTCCCTCATAGAGAACACTCTATGTGCGTGGGATATCTTTGGAGATTGATTTTTCACTTYAAGAAATAAAAAAATGCATTGTAAATATTTGAGTGACCTTGAAAATGCACTGATAAATGGAGAGCATTTACTAATCACTGCTCTTTGAGGAATTATTTTCAGCTGCCTTGTGAACTTGGGAATTGCAACCACTAAACCAGTAGCAGAGTTTCAGGTCACATTTCAAAGACATTTAAATGAAGAACTGCCAGTTGTGACACATGGCCTTTTATTATCCCACAATTGATTGATATCTTGCTAGAGGCCAAAGTACCTGCAAAACATTATACATCTTTTGAACAATTCCTGCTGCTTATGCTTTAAATAGCATGGTGCCTACAATGGAAAATGGCCAAAGAACAAATGATCTGTTTTTCTAATACATCATTCATTCCCAGATGTATAGATACCATAGAAGTCTATTCAGGATATACATACAAACATATGTATACATAGATAACTGGGCAATATATCTGTATATAAGGCTATTTACTGACACAAGCATTTTAGAACATGGCTTAAAATGGTTTGGTGGTTTTTTAAGTATCTAAAGGGATAAAAGAAAATCCTGGGTAATATGTCCAAAATAGATGTTCCTTCTATTATCACTAACCATACTAGAGGGGAAGTGAGAGAATCAGCCACTGGCAGTAATTGTTCATGTGCATTTCCGCAATACTTCTCCAGTTGTTCCAGATAATATATCCATAAAGGTCTCTCTAGAATTAAATTCCAGTTAGAGAATGGCTTGGGTCAAAAGGGACCTTACAGAACATCTAGTTCCAACCTCCCTACTATGGGCAGGGACACCTTTCACTAGTTTTTCCAAACTCCATCCCACATGGCCTGAACATTCCAGGAATGGGGCATCCATGACACCTCTGAGCAACCTGGGCAAGTATCTCACCACCCAGTAAAGAATTTCTTTCTCATGTCTAATCTAAACATAGACTCTTTTAATTTAAATTCCCCTTGTCCTGTCACTACATGCTCCTTTAAATAGTGTTTCTCCAGCTTTCTTATAAGCTCCCTTCAGGTACTGGATGGCCACAATTAGGTCACTCTGAAGCCTTCTATTTTCCAGACTAAACAATCCCAATTCCCTCAGCCTTTCCTAGTAGGAAAGGTGCTTCATCCCTTCTCTGGGCTCAGTCCAGCAAGTCCCTGTCCTTCCTGTGCTGGGACCCCAGCTCTGGATGCAGAGCTCCAGGTGGGTCTCACCAGAGCAGAGCAGAGGGGCAGAATCCCCTCCCTGCCCTGCTGCCCATGGGGCTCTGGATGCAGCCCAGGACACGTTTGGCTCTCTGGGCTGGGAGTGCCATGGCTGGGCCATGTGCAGCCTCTCACCCACAGTACCCCCAAGCCCTTCTGGGCAGGGCTGCTCTGGGTCTGGTCATGCCCAGCCTGTGCCGATACCAGGGGCTGTCCCTACCCAGATGCAGCACCAGCACTCGGCCTTGTTAGACCTCATCAGATTCCCAAGGGCCACTTCTCAGGCTTGTCCAGGTCCCTCTGGATGGCATCCAGATCCCTTTGGATGGCTCCAGAGAGTGAACTCAATTCTTTTATCCATGTCTTTAATGAAGATATCAAATAACAATGGGCTCCACATGGATTCCGGAGGGATACCACCTGTCACTGATGTCCCTCAGGACTCTGAGCTGTTAAGCATTACCCTCCAGATGCAACCATCCAAACATTTTCATATCCAACAGTCCACTCAGTGAAGGCATATCCTCCAATTCAGAGAAAAGGATGTTGTGSAGGGCTGTGTCAAAGGCTTTACAGAAATCCAGAAAAAATTACATTTGTAGCCCCACCCTTGCTCACTGATGCAGACACTCCATCGCAGACAATCACCAGGCTGGTTTAGGCAGCACTTGAAGTTTTACTATTAGCATATACTTGAGTCTATAGACAAATCTAATAAACACAGGATTAGTTCAATTCTGAGTAATAGAGTTGCTCCCTTACCAGAGAATTAATACAAGAAAAATGCTTAATGAGCTGTTCTGGTTAATGGCATAGGACTTTACCATCCCTGTTAAATTAAACAGCATTTTTACAGTCTGCACTTCTAACCCAGAAYCCACTTGGTGGCCCAAACTGTCTTGAGCCAAAAAAATGTCTTCAAGATGATTTGGTTTGATTTCAAGAGCAAAAGTGGATGCTTAATGTTTACCAGATGATAATATATTAAACAATTACARCCAAAAATGATGGAAAGCTGGCTTAAGCTGTGCTCCATTCTTTATTGAAGAATGTTTTATTGAATGGGAAAGCACTTGGAGATCATCCACTTAAAAACAGAGGTCTTGAATGTTGGGGCTCTTCAAAGTTGAAAATTACAGTGGTTTGAAGGGCCGCTATGTATTTACACCTATGAGGACATTTCATGCTTTGRTTCTGTGCCACTGCTGACTTAYTGGTTTTGGCTGGGATGGAGTTAATTTTCTTCATAGAAGGTAGTGTGGGGCTGTGTTTTATGTTTGTCCTGGAAACAGTGTTGATAATACAGGGACATTTTCATTAGTGCTGAAAGTGCTTGCAAAGAGCAAAGGCCTTTTCTCTTCCTCGTCCCACAGAATTAAGTAACAGATAAAAAGGAGTGACATGGGAGGAAATCATGGTCAAATTAATAATGTTTACACTAAAGTAATCTCAACTTAGTTGCATTGTATTGTAAAATGTTCTTTGACCAATATTTCAAGGAAGTTCCTGGCAAGAATTTATAATTCAGTTATGACCCATTTATATCCCTGCTGTGTATGAAACTCTTGCTAAAATTAAGCTGATTCCCTTATCTGCACTATCACTTAAGACAATGATGCTGTCAATGGATAAGATGTGACCTTAGTTTTCAAGCTTAATTTTACATCAAATTTTTAGTTGAAAGGTATATAGTCTTGTATAAATCAGTCTCTTCAGCTCCTTCACGTAATTGCAAAGCTTTTTCTCAAAGATCAAGATCTTGTAAATGAGGTCTCTTCACAAAGCTATGTTGTTTTATGCAGATTATCTTGTGAATGAAATTGGGGAGCTRACTGAAAGACTTCTATTGGGAAAATAAGAGTAAAAAGGGTTAATTCTGCTGCTTGTGAACCATAGAGGTAAGGCTGAAGCAATCCATTTTGCCTTAACAAGCTGTCTTTSATATCTATTTTTAGTTCTGTCCCATCGGCAAAGTAGATAGAAACACACTTAGAACAGAAATATTTCCTGCATCTATAAGGCAAATATCAGTCCTGTGAGGACCTGTTTGAAGTTGGTTGGAAAGTTTGCACATATTCTGCCTGTACAATTATTTTTTTAATACATTTTGAAAGATTAGCTAAAACGAAATATCAACAAAAACTTATGTGGAATTTTCCATCCCTTTTTATTAGCTCTTCTAGTCAGCTTTGTTGATAGAAATTTGAGACTGAAAAATAATTTTTTGGTCTCCTGGAGCAGGTGATAGATATGTGAGTRAGTGAGTTCTGTGTTGCATGACTGACTTGGACCTCTCTGACCCTCATGGCATATGCAGAGGMGGGATGCTGTGTGCATACATGGTGGGCATTTGAGCTGTCAAACATTTAAATGTCTRGATGACTGCACAGCCCTACAGTCAGCAACCAAACCAAGCTGGTATGAGAAGGCAGACCTGGGTGCAGAAGGARGCAGATTCCTCCATATGGCAAGCTAGTGAAGAATAGAGAGAGACTTGAGACTGATGAGTTGTGAAGGGTGAGGARAGCTGAAACATCAGAGTGCTAATGGGACAGATAAAGAGCCTACAGAAAGCAGGGAAGTAAAAGTCCCCATAAGCGGGAGGGGGAAATGTCTTATAGCCCTAACCTGCCAAGAGCAGAATTACCCAAGTATGGCTTATTTCCTTCTCTTCATTTTTAAATTGCCTTTTTGCTTTCCCATACCATATGGAACAGTGGTAATGTAGAACTACCTAGAAATACAATGTGTGCTTTATATAGAAACCCATGTTTGCAGCTGCTGCCTATGTTAGAATTCTGGGGTTGGAACAATCACTCCACTGCAATGGTGTTCACATGGTGATCTAGTGTCACCTTCTGTCTGACACTTACACCAGAGAACAGACATAAAACAYAGACAAAAGTACACACACTTCTTTGTCACAACATCAGCCAAACTTCCTGTCATGATTTAACCCCTGGCTGGCAATTCAGCCCCATACAGTTGCTCATTCTCTCCCTCAGGGAGGAACAGAGGAGACAACCAGAAATGTAAAGTTAAAAAATAATTCATGGGCTGAGAATAAGAGAGTTTAATAGGTAAATCAAAAGGCATATACTCAAGCAAAGTAAAACAATGGATTCAGTCACCACTCCCCACAGCAAGGTAGGTTTTAAGCTATCCCCAGGGTAGCAGAACTCAATAAAATGAAAGATGTATTTTATGTTGCACTGTGTTATTTGAACWTTTTCAAATTGCTCATATCCTTCTGAAACTGCACTATATTCAGGACCAGTAAGTTGGTTTTATCAAAGTTACACAAATTCCAAAGATTCTTCATGGACCTCTCTGCCAGATTTGTAATGTATTTCAGTATGATAGTAAGTCAAACTGCCAGCTCAGTTGCTAACAAAGATGAATAAACGTTTCTGCTAAAYATAACACCTGTTGTTTTGACCAATAAATCAGGTTTATACTTAGGTCATATACCAAGTTTTTACCCTCCTGTCTGCATTATCTAAGACACGGGTGCATGTCCTGGCTACTGCCTTGCTTAAGGTATCTAAGTTGAAAATGCCATCTATTATCAAAATGCAGATGAAAACCATTTCTACTGCCTTTGTGACCAGATACATTTTTGCAAGAATGGAKGAGGCTTAGAATTTCTTTTTGGAGTGGTGAAAAGGTTCTGAAGGACTGAAGAAAGCTTTTCTTGTGAGCTTACCCACAAAAATCTCGGAAGCATTACCAATGTAACATAAAGTTTACGTGTATTAGGTAGCACCTTTCGATACAGCTGGAACTTCAAGTAGCCAGAATATCCCTAACCTATATAAAGACTTTGTCTAAGTGTTTAAAAATTCACTGGCCAGCCACTGTCCTGAGGGGCTGAAAAACCGTAGGCTGAATWGGTCTGCATGATTTTTTAAAGCCTTTGGTTTGTGTCCAGTAAGTCTTTGCCTTGAACAGATTTTTTGCCTTTTGTTCCTAGTATTAAGATACAAGGTTGTCTTTAACKAAATAAACTCCATTATGATATTCTCTGCTAGCTGGTCTCAAGTAACTCTAACTTCTCCTAGTTAATTTTCAAAGCTTTAATTTGTTTCCAGGTTTTATGACAGAAAGGTGGCACTTTGTCTGAGTATTATAAATATATCTTTGTTCATGTAAATACATGCATACAGCTTGAGAAAGTTCCTCAGTAAGTTAGTATTATTTTCAAGTGTCAAAGCATATTATTATACTCTTCCAACTTTAGCTAATGAAAGAAATGAATGAATGCATTTAAAGCCCCAATATGCAAAGGTAAAGAGTTTACAGAGGCATTATCCTTTCTTCATTGCTGAGGTGCCATAACTGCCATCATGGATACCAGCATGCATCAGTCTCATTAGGGTGGAAGGATACCTGAATACCTCTCAAAATCTGCAATATTCTTTTTAGATAATGTTGTTTAGCTTCGCTTTCTGATGGTTTTCACCTAAAAGGAGAACATTTGATCCTTTGACATGGAAATAAGAGTCTTAAGTCTTTAATGGGGAGACTGTGATCAGTCCTCACAGCTGTTTCTCAGCAGATCTGGTGCTCTGTTTTTATTACCACTGCAGAGAGAGGGGAAGCCAGGAGATGTCTTCAGTGTCTCCAGTTTAAAAGTACCCTGCCTACTCCAGGTTTGCTACGCAGTGTTGTGTTTAAGGAGCACTGATATTTGGGAATTGTGTGCAGAATACACCAAAGCACAAGCAGGTAAAATCTCTTTGCTTGAGTATTCAAATATCTACCACTATGCTTTAACAGAAGGCCAAAGGACCACCTGGACATTATAAAAGTCCAGGTAGTGTTGGGCAGACTCTAGGCACTGCCAGAGAGCCCTAAGGAAGGAATGAGGAGCCACTGCTTTTACTGTACTTCCCAGACTTTTACAGTACTTCACAGACTTGCAAGGGCTGGGGGGGGAGGGAGGGGGCAGAAGGGTYGTCCTATAAGATGTATTTTATGTTATTTTAAACAGGAAATTGAYAGGCTTTGAAAAGTTTAGTTTGTCTACTTTCCAGGCAGTTAAACTTTCCCATGGTCATTACATCCAGTGCATTTGTTGTTTTGCTTTGCTTGAAGAAGTCACTGATCTGCAAGGCTGCATCCACAGAACACAAATATTCATCAGCTTTACTTTTTGAGGTGTCACAGAATKGCTGACAGGAAAGTGACTATTTGATTTTGGCTATTTTAATGAAGACAGGCTACTTTTGGCTTTCTTCTAGAGAAAAGGAGAAGATTTCAGATTTTAGTTCTCCAAGGATTAATTAATTTTCACTTTGTCCTCTGTGGTGCTTAGACAAACAAACTCTTTATTACTGGAGTCTAGAAGCAGATTAGCACATTCATTTGGCTCAAGGTGAGTCTTTTAGGCCATCATTTTGAGCTTCACTGAAGAGGCTGCTGCCATAACAAAGGTTTTTGCACAGGACTATAGGTTTGGGACAGACTCCTGTAGAGTCAGGGCACCCTACATGGTGAAAAGCAGGAGTTCACAACTGCTGTGTGCTTTGGAAAATCTGTGAACWTTCATGTGTTTCCAAGCACAGAATGAAGGAGAGAAACCAGAGGATTTGAACCCTGTCACAGCATGCTGCAGCCAGAGTYGTTGCAGAAGGGAYATAGATAATAGCAAAATCCTCTATATGGTGGTGAGAATGGTGGTACAGARCAACATTCATCACTTTTTAATTTCYAGAATAATRCACARTATATCTGCAAGGAAATGYTTAATGATTTAAWATTAGRGCTGTGGGAACTCAGTACAGGGAAATAYGCCTGGCAAGAAACTTTCATTTGTTTTGGTTTGYTTTTTCTTTTTTCAAGAAATTGAAAATATTTTTCAACAGTGTGAAGTTCAGCACAGCCARAATAAAGCCTACAGAGAATAGAGATGCCAAATAAAAATATCAAAACTGTTGGTTGTGTAGCCAGGGCGGGTCTTAGTATTTTTTGTTATCATTGTAATACATCCCATGGAGTWGAAGGGTGTGGGCATTACAAGCCATGACCTTCAAGCTTGCTTGATAGTTCATTTTTTTTCTAGCAAAAATCAGGAACTGATTACTGGTGRATGAATTTTTCAGAATAATTACCTACTTCCACTGAATTCTTGCTGTGTTAAGCATTTTACCATGACAAGCCTTAATTTGATTAAATCATTCAAATTATCAAATTCTATTAAACGTTGAGCCTTTGCCAAATGTTGGCATGTAAAATTGTTTGATARTTTCTTTCTCAGGACCTCAAGGATGTCTGAGTTTTCAAAATCCATTCATAAGTTTTGTAGCAATAGGGATAATGGTTTTAAGCTAAATAAGGTAAATCCAAACTAGATATTAGGAATAAATTTCTTATGATGAGAGTGGTGAAATACTGGTACAAGTTGCTCGGAGAGGTTCYGGATGCCTCATCACTGAAAACACTGAAGGCCAGGCTGGACTGGGCTCTAAGCAACCTGCTCTGGTTGAATATGTCCCAGCAGATTGCCAGGGAGCTGTCTAAAAAGACCTTTAATGATTCCTTCCAATGAAAACCATTCTGTAATTCTTCAATTTTCCTACCATCAGAATCAAGTTGCAGAAGCCAGCACATTTCAGAAAGACAGGTATCATGTAACTCTCATCCTGTGTTTTCTTTTATTAAATGGAGGAAGAGGAAGAGGAAAGAATAGAAACAGAGGCTKTGTTCAAAGAATGGGGTCATGTAAATGCCCTGAATCCCACAGCCTAAGAATGTTATTGAGTGTAAGTACTGGAATTGGATAGATATTTCTCGGAAAGGGACAGAGTTTGTGGGTGTATGCTTGCAGTAATTACAGCTGCAGAAAAAAAAAAGCACTGGTATCCACCTTGAGTGTGCCCTCACCCAACATATATGAATTTACCTTCCCAGACAACAGAGCAATCTGAATATTTTGTTTCCGTGACAGTTCTTTCCATTGCTTAAACCCCTGCAGGATTCTGAACTGTCACATGAGCAAAAATGATGGATTTAGACAGCAGGGGTRGAATGCACCCTACCCAGGCAGCCCTCTGGCCATGGTATCTTGAGCATCTGTGCCTGTTAAACTGGCCTCTGAAACTTCTTGGCCTACAGTTCACAACACAGCAAATAGTCCGGTCAATGAGACAGAGCCATGCCTGCTGTCTTCTGCAGCTGTCCCTACTGAATTACAGAATTACAGGAATTAAGAAGTACAGGAATGTGGCCATTTGGAATCTCTGTCCTTCTGTTGAGGTCACCACGTTGACTATAATGAAAGATTTTTGGCTTTAACAAAATGGTCTCTCACAGCACGAATTAGGATGAAAGTCAAAATCTCACAGTTGTAATATAGTCTTGTAGTCTCTAATCTCTTAAATCCAGGCTTATCTAGAAGAATATACTTACTCTGATAAATAAAAATGCAAACTAATGAGAACTGGATAATATGGTGTAACTTAGTTTAGTTTTATAAAGAGGTATTGTAATGGCATCTTTAAAAAGAGATAAAAATCTTTAATACCTTTAAATGCCTTTAGATGAATCACAGTTCAGATTTTTACAGTTCAGATATTTACATTTTTGGAAAACATAGGTGAATCAGAACCCAGAAAAAAACTTTCAGAAAAGCATTTCCATGACTGTAGTATCAAAAGGTTAATTAAGAATTGATTGATCATGGCAGGTAAATACATGAATGACCAGAATAAGATGGGTCCCTGTCAGAAGCATGCATTTTGTTCTTGTACACTACTCACTGCAATAGTACAGAGCAACATCAGCTTGGTGTATGTTGTTGTTTCCCCACATCTGACTGTTGATAAATAGTTCAATTCCAACAAATCCTTAGAGATCCATCATTTATCATAGTTGAGCATTTTTAAAAAAGCAGAAAATAAAGTGTGGAATTTTAGACACATTTATTTATAATGCTACCTGCTAAGACACTTTAATAATCTTCAAAATATTTATTTGGCAAAAAAAATTCTTGTTAGATATTTGATTTTTGTTTTTTGTCTCACAATTAAGTACCAAATCATGACAAGCATATTCACAAGAGCCAATATGAGTTTGTCAAAGAGACTGATACTCAAGTTCAGCCTTTCTTGAACCATTTTTCAAAAGGACATTTCTGCTGGAAAAATAGATTTTTCTGTGTTGCTTTTTTATTAAAATAAAAAATCTGGCTCRTGGAACCTGGTGCTTGCTCAATGCCTAGTATGGCTTCCCAACAGTGGTTTAAAAATAGCAGAACTTCRCTTTATATATGGAAATACAAAYTGCCATCATGGATGGAAATCTTCCYGCTTTGGCAGTGGTATTTTGAATAGATTTTTTTATAAGTGAGGTGTKACTTGGTTGGGGTTTTGTTGTTTTTTTATCATAACATGAAACTCAAAAAGGCGTTGGCCTTTAATTTAGGTGGAGGAATTGAAATGTAAATGGTGATACCTTCTAAAATTGCTGCAAGCTGTCTGCCAAGGGAAGACCAAAACTGTATTATTAGGGAGCTAAAATTACGTATTTTAAACATATAAAAAAATATATGTTTTCRTTTCTGTTTTGGCTTTTTCATAAGCATACTCCCATTCAAAATGCTAAGACCCTCCTGAATGCACTAAGACAAATGTAACTTGCATTTCTAAATATCAGTGTTTTCCTGCTAAAATATAGATGTYCTGTCCTTGCTATCTGCAGACAGAAAACTAAGATAGATGACAACTTGGCAATATTTCAAAACAAACTTATTTTGCTGACAGAAGCGTTCAGCTGTGCTGATACAGTCTTATTGCCTGTGTCACATACATAYGAGTCCTGTATTGAATGTTTTGAATCTAACTTCTTCTCACAGGATTAGAGCCTGAAACAAAGTAGAATTTATACTGTATACTTGGAGAATGCTACTAAATGCAAATACCATTAAATTATTCTTTAAAGATCTAACCCCTTCATAATACATTGACTTAGTTAAATTATATCAGCATCCTCTAAGGCGAAAGAGGCATGATGTGACAGTAGTAAAATTAAAAATATTGAAGCACATTTCTATCAAATGAGGAAGTTAAAGAACTGCTGCAAGACCCTGGACTTTCATGTTTGTTATTAAATGTAACATAATAGACAGTCAGGTAGGGTRAAGAGAAATTTACAATGCTCTAGCTCTGAAATGAGACTGYATTTTGCTAWGTTTAGCAAGTGAACATTTCTGTTTCCATCCYRWAGAAARTTCTGGGGAAGGGCTATGCAAGTTYCTTKATTTYCAAATTCACAAATTYTYACAGGCAYGGAAYATGGCTCTTTATGTCATCAGYTTCCTCTTCTGTGGGCTTCCACCAACTAAATCACAGATATAGTTTGCTTTTGAATAATAATTTTCCACTTACTTGTTGGGAAGAGATGCCAAAGAAGCAACATGAGACTGATGCTCATGGGGGGCCTGGAGGTAATGAAGATGCACATGTGAAGTCAGCAAGGGAAGTGTACACTGTCTAACCTGGAGGACCACACTAAGGACTCCTTGAGTTCCTGAGTATCAGAGCCAAATGGGCTTCATCAGGTGATTCAGGCAGATCTGACCACCTAACTGTCTCAAAATGCCTTTTAGAGTGCTAAATCCATTGACTCAATATGAAGAAACTTGATATCCACTTCCTGTCTCTACCTCACTGCAGGTTTTTAAGGGAGTGAAAATCACTGGGTTTAAAACCTTCCAATGTTTCTGATATCCCTCAAGAGCACTTTGATCTAGATGCACAGGAGGTATTTTAGGGTGGCAAAGGAAATTGCTTCACTTCAAACTAGAGCCTTCAAGACTACTCACTTKGTATGTRTCTCACAGGGAATATTCCACATGGTGCAATATGTAGAATCCACTGGGCTTAACATAGTTGTAACAAACAACCACGATAAGGGTGAAGTATTTCAATTGATACATCTTTTTACCATTTCCTCGTCCTGATCTTCTCATCGTGTCAAGCATATGTTAGATTTTTAAATAAAATATTATAAAATAYGAGACAAWATTAGTCATGTTCATGCTGAGAAAATAGTCATTAGAAGTCACCTTTGACTTTTTAAAAGCACTTAATTCATTATTTTTGAACAGCCTAATAAATTACTTTCTATCAGGGAATTGACTTTTGGCTTGGAAACAATGACCTTGCAGACCACTCTACATAAATTAAGGCTTGAGAGTAGTTTTCAAGCYGGGTCTTCTGCTGTGCTCAGTTTATACCTCTGATCAGGAGATAACCAAGCAGCTGTTTTAAGCAAGTAAAAGAGAATAGTGGAAAATCTCTGCTTGATTCATGGCAATAGTARCAGATTGTACTACTAATAGAGCAGGATGTTTTGGAACTGAGTGGGTTGTTCCTGAGACATATGTGAGCTGGGAGGGGGCCTCCAGAACAGCAGAAGTAGGAGGGATGTAAGAAGATAAAATGGGCTATGTAAAACCATAAAAGAGTCTTTAAAGTATGAAACAGATAATATCTCTTCTGTTTGTATTGTATGACACACAATACTTTAAGGAGGTGGCTGAGCACTGAAAGATTGAAAGATGTTTAAGCTGTGAGGGTCTCTTCTTAGGTGATAGGGAGTATTCATATCAGCTTTGCAGGGGAGGGGACCCGCTACAGTCCAGAGCATTAGAGATTTTACTTACACTGTTTATGGTCTGAATAGAGTCCAAAACAATGTGAGTCCATTCTACAAATATGTTGGATAGGAGCAAATTAAAATCCAAGAGKATTATCTTCAGGTGTCTTCCCAGAGCAGAGAATGTTCCCTACAGTTCTGTCAAGTGAGCTTCATTTTCAAAATATAYAGCCCTCACTCTCCCACTATGCTTTGGAGAAGGTCATGTTACKTATTTTCATGGAGTGGTAACATTTTGTTGTTCACAAATGAGTCCCCAGTACAGAAGAAATGTTCRTGTGATGTGCCTGCTCTTGTACAGTGAAACGTTTCAGTTTTARGGTGTGCTTTAGCAGGGTGAAAAATTATAGCAATGAAACTCACTAGATATGTCATGGAAATCTTTAAGAGGAGCATAGGCATTGGTGCAGATATCTCCATATTGTTCCCAGAATAGAACCMGAGATATTAATAGAAAAACAGTAAATATATACTCTTAATTTCACATTTCAAGGGTTTTTCTGCAATTATCAGATCAGAAAACATGTATTCTAAAACATTCTGATTTGAGGTGTAGTTYTCCATATTTAGTATTTGCTTTGTATAAACTCATGTCTGGTTATATTTGAACTGTGAGATCAGCCTTGACATTATGGTGTGGAACATGGAAAAGAACATCTACTGATTTGGGAGAACAAAAGCATTTAATTATTTAATTCCCATTTCCCATCAGCAACCAAGAAACACAAAGTTTGAGTAAATGGGTTCTGTCAGGAGTGAATGAGCAATGGTTTCAAATTAGTAGAGAAATTCCCTGGGATGAATCTGGGGTGTGTGTCCTYTACCTCTAGAAGAAAGCAACAAAACCAGCTTTTGTTCTTAGCTCTTCCAAGTTCAAGCTCATAAAAGGAAAGTTACAGAAGAGTAGTTGACAGGATCTGTGGTGTCTACCCATTCAGATGGATTTGGGGTCTCAGAGTGTTTACTGTGACTGCTGTTTTTGTGATGCTCTRCTGTTTCTGGCATGTCTTTGGAGCTCACAGCTAAATATGCACCGAAGGGGAATAGGAAATGGATAATTTTTGGATACAGCAGTTCAGACATGTTTTTTTAACTGCTCAGATTCCTCTTGCCATAGTGTGTGTTCCATCTTGCCATGTAGAATATTACTGTATGACATTTGTCAAGACAGCACCAAGTAGAATTACTTYGGCTTTTAAGCTAGTTATAAATTTAGAAGCTGCTAGATGCCACAAGTACTTTTGTTGTTGTTGTTGTTGTTTTTTAGATAGCTTCCCTCTAAGGGACAATTTAAAGAAACTCTCTGGAAGAAAATCAGCTTGTCTTAGTGCATGTATCCAAAGGCACTCTGAGTTCTGTAGCTGGCAGTTACTACCACCAAGTGAAAACCAGAGGGCAAGTTACCAAATGAATAAAGCTAATTCTTGAAGGCAATTTTTTATCTTTGGGTGAAACTATTGTTATGAAAGCAAATCTGGAAGCTTGTTTCTGCAACRGTCTCAAAGAAATAACCTGTCTAGAAACAAAAGTTTAGATTCTGTTTTCATTAAGTAAGAAAAGTAGGAACTGAGACAAACACACATGTTGTTTGCCTACATATCATTGAAAGTTAAGGTCTCTTAAAGATGTGTTTTTCATTTGAAATTAAAAAGCAACCACATAATCCATAATATAGCCATTTTAGTCAGTGTACACCTTATCCTATCTCTTTACTGCTTGGTTAAAAAAAATGCTGAATGGAAAGATGGGACAACTGAGCCTGAGCACTTCATGCTCCACTGATGAAATGGGAAGGGCTAACCTGAAGAAGAATTCACATAGCTGTCTCCTTTAATTGAAGTGCTTGTCCCTGCTTGGTCTGTCCAGCCCAKAGTTCACAAATTCTCTGGAAGTGTTGCAGGACAAATTTCTTGTCTAACTGTTAATGGGTATAAGATATGGCATCTTTACCTGGTTAGACCATACCCCATTTTGCCTCTTTAACTGCCCCAYTGTTGAAACTTCCATAATTTCTTGGCAATTACTGTGGTTGGGATGCTCTGCAGGAAGACCTTGTAGCTTTCTGTAGGAAGCTCAGGGCAATCATGAAGGTTTGTAGCTTGACTGCTCAGAAACAGAGATGCCCATCATAGGTTCTGTTGGTTTATAGTTGGGTTACTAGAAAAATATTTTCCTTCTTCTTGAGTAAAGATACATTCAATAAAGACTAGAAGAGTCATTTATCATATAAAAAAGGATATGCTAATGACAAACATACAACAAATTATCACTAGAAAGTCATAATTTCCAGCACATAATCACCCTTAATGAAGAGAGTGTTTTTTTTCAAATATAGTTATTGGGAACTTCCCATGTAGTGACCTTTGTCCATTTCCCATCTTTTCACCATGCACATCTGAGAAGACTAAACTCAATCTCCTCTRTAATGGCCTGAAGACAGAAGTTAGATTAGTCCAGTCTGAACAAACTCAGCCTTTTCTCTTAGTCTTTTCTTGTCCATCAAATGAGGCAGAACAGGGTGCATTGGGAAGGTGCCTGTACATGTGATGAGGAGTCAGAGTCTCTGGGCACAA
Organism: Alauda arvensis; assembly: GCA_902810485.1. Classification (NCBI taxonomy): domain Eukaryota; kingdom Metazoa; phylum Chordata; class Aves; order Passeriformes; family Alaudidae; genus Alauda; species Alauda arvensis. Next base: position 724,208 of record CADDXX010000064.1, on the reverse strand, counting down.
AGCATAATGTAGCAAAATATCTACCTAGGTGCAGACAGAATCTGATATAAATAATAATTCAAATTAATTATTTTTCAGCACTTATCGTTTAATAGCATATAATGTTTATTATTTATAGTTTGGTGATAGCAGTATATAAGACCCCAACTTCTCCTTGACCTTCAGACACGACATCACTGAGTTTGTCTATGCAACTAAGGACATTGGTGTTAAAATAGATGAAGAATGTAAATATGAACAAAAATATTGATTAAAGTGACTGTGTTTCAAATTAAAATATCAAAGTTGTCTCTGAATATTTTTAAAAGTCTCTTTCCATGCTGGAAAGTATCAGTTCATACTCTCCTGAAGCACAAGCTCCATTCAAATGATTCCCAGTTGATAATGACAATACCACATAAGTATGGTGGAGACATTGGGAACAGGAATACTTTAGAGATGAGACTCTGTGGTGAGGCTCTTTCCRTAGCAGTTGAATTCATGGGTCATTTTTATTCCAAGCACTGAAGAAATACATTTTTTGCCCTGGGCTATAGGGTAGCCCTCCTGTGTTGGGCTTGTTTACTTGGATCATGCTTGTTGGAATGTATTTTGTCCATAAATACTGAGTCACTTAAACAGATGTTCTGTTAATTCCRAACAATGAGAACTGCCAAGGCAGAGAAAAGCTATGAGAAAACAGCTAACAATTTACTTTATGTGTCTTAATTGTAGAAAATTCAAACAATGACAAATGTAGACACTTAGAATTTTGCTCAGTACCTTCTCAAGTGTCTTTTCACTGATTAAGAGGTTTTAGGGCAAAATAGAACATATTTCTTAAAGAAAAATATTTAATCTATCAAACTGATTTTAAGATTTTATTTTGAATCCTTTTGAATKATGAGACTTCTCTGATGATGGTTATGTCTTGAGAAACAGCAGGCACTGAAAACTAGCTTGGAGAGAAATATAAAAAGTTAGAAAATTGGGATAAGCTTCCTAATGTTTGATTGACTCTGTTTCAGAATGAAAAAGTTCCACACAATTTAAATGTTAATTCATAATGATCACAACCGACTTTTAAAAATTTCTGTTTTCAACAAACATTTTCCCCACCAAACCCAAACAAGTTCTTTACATTTGAGCTAATATGTTGTGTCAGGCTCTGGTCCAATGTAAATTCGCTCAGGTTAGAAGCCTTCGGTATAGAGGTTGAATAACAAACACTAACAGAGCCCAGGATTATGATCTTTAACTCTCAGGCATTATATAACATCAAAAGAAATACCTGGATACTTCTACAGAGGCCTTGTTTAAAAAAAGAATATGTGCTTGGTGAAATGTTTTATCACTCCTCAAGAACATGCTTTGGAGGAATATTTGGCAGAATTTTTTATTAGTTTGAATGCTTACATGACTGACATAAATTACTATAATAAATGTTCCATCATTTCCCCTCTGGTTACAGGGGAAAAGAAGCTCCTCTGCTGCATTACATAACAAAGTTGGATAGTCAGAAACGGATGTTAGAACAATTCCCAGTACTGGTGCAGGGACATTCAGTACTGTGCTGYCTACAATGGCTTTAGGGCAAAGTTTGATATTTTTGGACTACAAGAAGCAACCTCATTTATTCCCTTCCACAATTACTGATATGCAGCATTCATATAAGGTATTAATGATAATAAAGTGTTTGCCCTAAGAGGTGCTGAGCTTTCTGGACTTGTTTCAACCATGTGCCTACRGTCAAGAGGAGTAGACTCACTGCCTTCAGCTTAACTCTCCTGATGAGTAGAACAGCACATCCACAGCCCTCAGGTAACTTGAACAAATTAGATCTCYAATAAAATGATTATGAGCAATCAGGAAGAAAGCCGAAGGGGAAGSAGGAAATAACCTGATATTGGGCTGRTGTAGAGAGGGGCTGGATGTAGCTCTGATCTGAGGAGAAGGGACKGGTAAACTCCTGGTACAACCACACAGTGTGAATTGTGAATCCAAATATGAAGTTGTTTCTATCTGAATACATGATGACTGTATATATGACAAAGAAGAAATGCTTMCATTGATGGGAAAGGAAATGGGTTGACAGGCACTCCTGTGACAGAGGAGGGAGTGCTGACAACTCACTTTTTATCTGCATTTCATTAAGATAGACTATGCTGAAAAGGGAAGTGTATTTATAGTTTTATTTCCATAGGATAATTTACTGCAAAATTAAATGAGAATAAGACTTGACTAGTATCCTTGGTATTCAGGACACATTTGATTTCTGGGGCRTTGGCTCAGTTATTTCACAGGGGAAGAGCTTGCATGCAAGACTGGATGTGTATGATAAGAATGGTAAACACACAAAYAATAACACCAGATGTAGTCTCAGCTACACAGTCAGCTTGCCCAGTTGGTTGAAGCTGCTGAAAAGTAATGTGACAACAACTAAAAGGAATTAAGTCAACACCTTAACTTGGTTTGAGATGCAGCTGCTGAGTGGTGTTGCTTACAGGCAGGGAGGGTGCAGCCATGTGGCAGTCTACCCTTAGCTCAGCATGCTCTGCTCTGCAGTGGTGGCAAACATGGTCAACATATTAAATATTCTCAGCATCATGACAAAAAGTTGGATTTAAGAAATTACTYAGTTGTGCATTGAATTAATAATGTACATTAATTGAGAAAAAATGTGTGTCATGCCTWATAACTGACACCAGACATTCAAGAAGCAATACAAAGAATTTCTAATTAGCTACTTTTTTATGAAATCATAGTGCTGGAGGTGGCTGGAAGCTAAAATTTCTGTTCTGTGGGGTTTTGTTCCATTTAAATGAGAGCAGGTTTGTTCTATTTTGTTCCATTTAAATTAAACAGTAAAGCTTTTCAGAGAAACAAAGCTTGTCAAGCATTAAAATTYATGCCTCATGGAGTATTTGATGYTGATGGTATTAGATTATGATTAYGATGATGACAATGRTRATGACAATGATGATGATGACAATGAACAATGAGGTTTCAGTAAAAGCAGTTAATTTTTCAGATGAATTAAATTATGTGGGCTTTTTTTCAATATTAAGACAATAAAAATATAAACTGATAGCCAACTTGAAATACTTACAGTCAGACATATATTTTCCTCTACTAAAACAGCAACATTATTGTAATATGATCAGACTAAAAGTATCAACCAGCATGTAATGTTTAGTTTTCAATTAAAYTGTACTTTCCCAGAGATAGAAACTCTTTCACAGAATTTCTTATCATCTGTCCATAACAGAAAGCCCCTGAAGGRTTCACCAGAATCTGCTGTAGACCCTGCCAGAAGGAGCAATCCTCCAAAACAAGGTATTTAWTGGTCTTYCAGTAGAYATTTTATTGTTACCTTATAGTAATTAKTTTTACATTGAAACTCTCCTGATTCTATTGCTTGGTTGAAGTTGTGAATTTCTGCAAGAAAGATAAGAAAACATCTATTTAGTGGCCTAACTTCCAAAACTCAGGTAATTATCTTATTTAAAACTGGGAACACACAAATGACAATTCACAAGTGTAACAGATCATGAACCATAAAGAGAAYAGTGGGGAAAAGACATGGAATTACTGTGTTATCATACTTTTAGTCCTATAAAACCTTTTTTTTTGTATTTTTTATTTCAAAACTAGTGAGAACAGAGAGCCATTTCAGGACCTCAGCAAGAGCGCTGCATCCCATTTAGGATTTGCTTTTAAAGCAATATATGAGAACAAGGTGGAGAYTCCCAAGAAGATCCTGCACATTTTATGAGTTATGAAAAGAARTCTGAACTATGAGTAACAAATTGAAGAAAATGGGATTCCCTACTGCAGGGAAGAGTATACTGAGAAAAAAATATAAGTGTACAAATGCAGAAGATTGTGGAGGGAGATGCAGGAGAGGCAAGAGACCCTGTTCCAAGTACCTTTTAGAATCTACCTGATGTGTTAGACAAGAACTGCAGCAAAGGAGATTCATAATGCACACTGGGAAAACGTTTTGGAGGCCAGAGCAAAGCAATGAAATTTTTTTGTAGGAAAACTGCAGAGACTCCCTGATTGAAGCTTTGTGAGAACAGGTAGGGCAGATATCTGGCCAGATGCCATGGGCAGGACCAGGCWATCTCTGCAGAACCCTTCTGTTCCTTGTCTCTGTCTATAAGTCTGTGATTCCAAACTATAGGTGTGGCTCCCCCTGTCCCTGGGAATGACCAGTACCCCGAGGTCTTTCTCATTCTTATGTTCTCAGTCCAGTTCTTCTGTCTCCTAGAAAGCACAGTCAGAGGCAGGTTTTGACGCAGAAATGAGTTTTAGGGGGTGTGTAAAAGAAAATGTGTGAAGGTATGAGATAGCAAAGGGAAAGGATAATGTCAGCTTGGAAACTGCAGCACCAGCAGGGCAGCAGGAACATTGGGACAGATCGTTGAGCACAGCTGCAGTCAGTGTATCTCTGTGGCTTTCATGAGCTGCTGTTACTCATGCTCATGCTTCTATTTGTGCTCTGGGTCAAACTAGAGGGCAAATGGCCACCCCTTCTCTTTGGGCTTTATCACTGTGTAATGCCAGCTCATGTCCACACAGSTCATGGTGTATGGCAAGTGCGTGTGTGACTGGGCTTTCCCAGGGTTTTGACATGGTCTGCCTCTGTATCTCTATTAAAAACCATCTGCTGGAGCCAGAATTGTCATTAGTTGTAGGGTATTTTTTCCTGGTTTGAGTGGACAGTAAGTTTTTATCCAGGGATAAACATTGAGGGATGTATGAAATATTGTTACTGTTAGCTTGGGTGAGCTGGTTTGTAGCTCTGATTTTAGGAGTCTGGTATTTTAGGCAAGTTATAGGTGTGTTTACCTCAGTTTTGCATAGTTTTCTCTAGCATGCATTGACACTGTAAATACAATAGAGGAAACTTTGCAAAACATTCTACGATGTGTAGGAAGGTTCCACACAGGATTATTTTTTAAAATTTTATTACTCAGAATATGTCCCTTTTAGCAAGGAGGCAACACAATTCTCTTTGTGAGAGAAGCAATGCTTTGTTTTCCCTTCATCATACTCATATGATCATTTCAGGAAAAAGATTTCCACTTAGTACTTGGTAATTAGATAGACARACTCTTTAAAAACTGTCAGAATCAYAAYGGGAATATCAAGATGCTCAGATGGTGAAAATGGACATCTCTCAAATTCGAGAAAGTCATGTATTGTGGGAGGCCAAATTTGATTAATAACAGAGTAATTATGTGATATGCAATATCCGTARTCTCATAAAAAGAGATGGATAGCTACTGAAGAAAATTCCTGTAGTCAGTCATCTGTATTCCAGGAAGGCTGGGTATTGGTCCAGAATGACAATAAAACAAATCCCTCTATAAGAATTAAGAGCCAAAAAATGCACATATTTGTTCCTTTAAGGAATCTGATTTTTATGCCAATATTTTGGAAATTACTGAAAGAATTAATTCAGGAGGAAATTATGCCAAAAGTAATGATGTGGTAGCAAATGGGAAGGAAAAGTATTTAAGACTGCCAAATGGATATAGCAGAACAAATTTGCTAGACTGGTAAATGACTCTTTGCCCCATCAACATAACTGGTGAAAYCCTGATCACATTCACAGCCAATGGAGAAAAAATGCCTAGAGATGGAATTTGTGCTCTTGAAGCAGGAGAACTGTTGTTGTAGGTATATAGGTAACTCTGCAATCAAGGGCTCTAGAAACAGCTGTATAGGCCCAAGGATGGGCTCTTGTGCTCAAGGAGAACCTGGACAGCCACAGACAACCATCTATCCCTTCAAACATGAGTGCAGCTCATTCAAGCCAATTTCTTTAAATTCCAGTATTTTTAGTGGTTTTAAATGCCACCACAAAAGGCAGGGAGAATAACTGAATTTATTGTTCCTGACTGTACAAGCCAGCCTGATGAAGAGAATCTTACTAAATCATTAGAATAATATTTARAAGCTTAGCCACACTTGAGTCTCTTCATAGTGACTTAAATAAACATAATTTTCCTCTTTCTAGCAGTCCAGCAGCTGGGAGCAGGTGCTAGTACTCTGTAGGGACTCATAACCTCATTTTTCATTGTGTTCTTTATTTCTATTGGAACAAGTATTTGCCTTAATCCTGAAATAATTTGTACAAACCTGGAGGGTGTTCTTTAAATGTACAGGGTCTATGATTGTCTGTGTTTTGCTTGATACTAATTATTTTCTCAGTTTGTCTTGGCAATTTGCTGTGGTAATGTGTTTACCTTGAACTCCCTGCTGGCTATGCCGTGGAAGTAACAGGCAGACAAGATATCAGTAGCAAAGGAAATATATCAAGTCAATTGCATTGCATCAGTAAATTAATTTCCTTATCATATTAAAATTACTGCGCCTCAAACAGAAATAGGTCTTATGAATTTGGATCTCATGAATTTTAAAACCTCAGTATTTATTGTTTGGCTGACTAGATAGTTTGCTTCATGTCTATTATAAGATAGGGGTTGRTTCATGCATGAGAACTGGATCATGTTTTGGTGCCAGACAGCCATACATAGCCTGGTTTTACATTTTCTCTGGTTCTGCTCTTTCTATTCATCTTTGGGTTTTGCTTATGTGAAGACAGAATACATGAGTTATTCAGTCATGACAGATCTTTTTCCTCAGTCTGTTATCTTGATGAGCTATGCCTAAATAAAAGAAAAAGAACATGCATTAATATTCTCAAGAACTCAYAATTATCTGAGATAAAAGTTTGTATAAAACAATTTCCTTGCTCCAAAGCCTTCCCCTTAAAAATATAATTTATTACATCTGTCAATACTGTGTCATACTTAAATACAAATAGCACTCATCTTTCAAATATGATGATTGTTCTTACAAAGTAGGAAATATCAAGCTCATCACAGATATTTTTCCTGTTGATGATCAGCGGACTTCTCTAAATTACCTCCATTTATATAAAACATCACTACTTTATAACAGCAGTTTACAGATTAGATTATTACATTGAAATGAAAAGTGTTAAAGCAAGCCTTGTAACTGATTCTACTTGGTGGAATTGTTTCACAGACAGCAATCTAATATGATTTAAAGTCTTAATCGACAGAGGCATTTCTAAGATCCCAGACTGCTTTTGTCTTATGAATATCAAAGCCCTATTCTTTGTTTTCCTTCTAGAGTGCTGTTATGGAAATGCACATATTTTGGAGACAGAAAACTTTTATTTACTATACTGCAACTTATTCAGCTATGAATCATTTGTACTATATGYTCAATACAATTTTAGAGATGAAGTAGCAAAGCCAGAACCAGAATCTGTAGGAAAATCACAATCCTATCCAACCCAAATGGAACTTGACTGAATTTGATTCCTTTTTCCTTGTGGCAAGGCATTTTGGTTGCCAATGTAAAAATTGCAGTCCTGTCCTCTGGAAAGTACATTCAAGAAGAACTTTGAGAGGAGAGAAGCTCAAGCACTCCAGCCCTGAAGTGACTGAGGTCTTGAAGGCACTGGGCTGTATGTTGGCTAAAATGTATTGAAAGTGTGTGTCTCAGTAAAATTAACCAACACATAATCATGAGAGAAATGAAGGTGAAATAGCTTAGAATCACATCTGGGAGAAGGTCTTTAGGTTAGCTTAAGACWGATGAAATAATAGGAGTTCAGTTTCAATAAATCTGTTTGCAGTTGTGGCTGTTCTGTGCAGGCCAGTTTGTTAACAGGATGATKTCACCTGACCTGAGGAAGCCCTGAGAGAGGTCTTTGGAGTTGCAAGTAAAAACAGACAGCCAGGTTTCTAAAATCATGCCCTTCAATACAAGATACTGAATGCCCCCTCTGTGGTACGCCAGACTGCATTTTTCCTGTTTTCCAATTTCTCTGTGGACTAAAATATTCTCTGTTGACAATACTCCATTCAAGTTGGAGAGTCACCTACAGATCTGGGTTTCATGGCTGAGTGTCACTGAAAATTAGCAAGAGGGTATGGGGGAGGGAAAGCAAACAAACCAACCTATTTTCAGAAACTGCTCATACTGCTGTTTGTGGGACTATTCAACATTTGCATGTCAACAGCACTCAGTTGTTAGCAGGTAGTCAGAAAAGATCAGAAAGCTTAAAATAAACTTTAGGCACCAGGATTTCAATTACTTACTAAAAAATATCCACTCTTTGGTACAATGTAAGACAGAAAATTTATTCTAAAATGGGATGATAGTTAACTTAGAGAAATCTTGAAGATATTTGCAAGACATTTTTCAAAATACTGTGGTCTGTGGATTTTTTATTGTGAAACTAAGACAGACTGTCTCTCATTTGAAGTTCATTGTATAATAAATGTTGTTACGTGTTATGTCTGATTCAAAAAATGTCCAGTAATCCTTTCTCTTTTTTCTTTTTTTCCTTTTTTTTTCTTTTCCTAAACCCACTGCCATGGTCAGAGACATGTTCCACTAGACCAGGTTGTCCAGGACAATCTCCAGCCTGGGCTTTATTCTTTCTTTACTGATCTTTTCACTTACATCTATTGTTTTATCTTTTCTTTGTCTCTTCTTTTTCTCCTCTCACCTGCCCTCTGTTAACCCAGTATTATTTGAGTTTGCTGTGAGATTTCACCTCAGACTTTAGTCTAAACAGAATCAAGAGCAGGCCATGCTTGTGTAATAATCCAAAATGAAAAAAACACAAGCAAAGGATCCAAAAGGACTAAAGGAAAGAATCCCATGCTTTACTTTTGAGGACCTTCCTAAGACTGTGAAGCATATATTGAAGTTTTGTCTGAGAAGTAAACACCTTCAACAAACTTTTTTCCCCTTTAGCACTTTACTGGTTCTCTCAGATTCAAGTAAGAACACTGAAACCAAATTAACATTTGAATACTAGATGTAATCTCTGCTATTGATAGTCACATCCCTCTTCTGGTAATATTATATAATCAAATCTATTGTTTTAAAATATTTTTACTTTATTTTGCAAAGCCCTAGGAGTGGAAGAACCCTGGATTTACAAGACAGCAACTCAGTTATAGTCTCAAATTGGGAAGCCCAGAGTACACAACAAGCTATGTTAGAGGAGGGCTCCAGCGCTGTAGTTCACGTGGGTAGGCTTACAGGACTTTGCCAATAGTCTGAAAAACGATGGGACAATCTATGACAAATTTTCATATGGGAGAAGAGTTGTGAACTCACAGCAGTTTGCTGTTTACCTAATTTTTCTCGATCAAAAATCAAATTATTTTGAAAGGCTTTTGCATCTGTGTTTGAGGAAAGCATGAAAGGAAAAAAATTGCTTCAGATCAGAGGAAGGTGGTTAGAATAATTTTCTCTTCAGCACTAGAAATA
>CADDXX010000064.1:688718-714741 GCA_902810485.1 Alauda arvensis | reverse complement strand
TCTGGACAGCACTAGATATTTTATAGTCCAGTGGTAGGTGTTGCCCTCTATAAATGTTTCTGATGGGCTCTAAAAGCCACAGGAGAAATATGTCTGTGTGGCACCACTGGGGTGTCATCCCCTGTGTCCCTCATGCAAGCAGACACAGGCCAGCTGGAGCTCTCCTCATCCTGGGATGATGCCAAGTGGGTAAAGCTGGTTTCACCTCCCTCCCAGATGCTCTCTGTGTGACTCATCTGGCATCAGGACTGCCCCTGCAGTCATTTATGTGCATCTGTATTATGCAGAAACCCTGGGCATGCTGAAGAGCAGTTTTATTTTTTGTTCTAAAAATATAAATTTATTTTCCTATAATTAGGTACATGTTAATAAAATATTTCTAACTTTTGAACTGGTTTAGGGTATAACTCAGTATCTTTTTACATAAAGGATAARACATAAAGATTGGTTGATGGCATTGCCTTCCTGTAAAAATACATGTCTTTTAAAGCATTCTTCAGTTTCTTAATTTATTTCATTGCAGTTTTGCAATCTGTTGGCAGTTATTTCAAGGCACAGAAAACAGTGTCTGGAACACACTGTATTTAGTACTGAAGAAATACCTTCTAATTAGATTAGAATACTTCAGCAGCAGTACAATTCTAAGTGAGAAAAAGCCACAAACAAGACCAAAAAAAATCCCCAAACAAAGAATAAAACCCACCAAACTCCAAACCCCCAACCAACTAAAACAATCTTGTATGTGTTTTCTTCTTAAAAATAGATGAAACTTAGCAATGGTGGTAGGAAAATAGTGACTTGTCCTTCATGAAAACTGATGAGATTGCTTAAGAGGATATTCTTTTATCAATTAGTGGTTTTGTTATTTTTAGGATGAGAYCTAATTCAAGTAGGGACAGGGAAGTTAATTAACAGACAATTCACTTTTCAATAAAGGCTATATCCTCTAAATCTGGAATGYTGGTATGAACCACTGCAGGCACAGTCAAGACTTGGACCAGAGCAGGCCCCGTGGAATGCACCCCTACCCAGAGAGTAAATGAGGGCATGCCACAATGCTGTTAGGGTAAAAATACCTAAGMAAATAGAGATTAATTCTGAAGAATTCAAATGGTGAGGGGCTATGAAGTAAAGGACTGTTGATTCATGCATAGAATTAGGAAAACACAGCTGCTCCTCAGTAAAATAGGAAAGGTACAACATTATTTAGCCCTTCCCCACTGGCGTTTATTTAGTAAATGGGGATTCTAGAAAATAAAAGAGATTCTCTTTTTTAATTTATCTATTTGTGTAATTAGTATTTCCTTTATCATATGTGGAGGGAATGGGCCTGAGTTTTTGAATGTCTCACTCCTCCTGTTAAGAGAGAATTATCTCCCCAGCCAATTATCCATCCCTGTTCTTCCTTTATGGGAAACAAAGAATTCCCACTACAAAAGGTGGTGAAGAATAAAGTTGTCAGCAATTTTTCTCTAGTTTGCATGTTACATGGACTTTTAAAGACAGACTTCTCATTCTCCAGCTGTCAAGAATATGTGTATATAGAGAAGGGGATGATCATTTTTATGGGTCTGTTACACCCAGAGCAAAAATAAAGAGCAGGCATGTTGCTTTCACTCCCAATCACAACTGATCAGAATCTTTTGCTGTGTTTGGCCTTTGACAAATGAGGTTTTCCTTCATAAAAACGCCTCAAAAAATAATGTGATTTTGAACTGGAACATGTCTGGCTCTGAATATGGCTGACAAAACTGGTCTTTAATATGATGAAATAGCAAAAGGTACGGTAGAAAAGACAAAACTGTACATTAGTTCTACTTCCAAAGGCTTTTTAGGGTGGAATGGCATGCTCAAAAACAAGGAATTTGAGAACTAAAATTCACATGGCAAATACATATCATCAGATCCCTTTCTATAACTCGTGCATTTATTTATAAAACAGTGCAGGTGAATAATATTATCCAGGAGACTTTCTATATCTCCCATGTCATCCATAACCTGAATAATTAATTATTATCATCTATGGTAGCACTACCTGTACTTAATCCACTATAAAATGAGAAAACTTAAATGTAGATGGTGGCACTGTGGTTAGGTCTGCCWGTGGAATTACTCATTGCAGAACTTTATCAAGATCAGGGTAGTTTTTTTATATGAAATACAATGGCATAAACTTGTAGCAGTTTTTCAGTGAAAAATATATATTTTTCTGTAGGGAAKAATATATAAAAACTTCAGTTGTAGAAGTAATACTGAAAATAATTAGGCACAGAGTATAAGGAAATTACTGTCAGCTGGATAGCCTGAAGTGAAATGACCTTAGCAAATCACCAAAACAGCAGTATTTATAGCAGATAGAGATTGAAAGTCACCTGGTTATTACAGTGACTGTAGATATATGGCATGTTGTTGAAGAGAGATTCTATAGTTCTCTAACACAAATATAATTCACGTGAAGTTTTTATAAGTGTTATATAGCAAGTTTAGTTGATTTACTAAATTTTAATTATTTTCTTGCAAAATACCAAAAAGATATATACTATTTATTTTTCTATGGGCCATTGTTTGCCCTATGCCTCAATGTCAAATTTTAAATTTGCTTAATTTCTTAGTAGTGTTACAGTTCAAATGCCTTTAAAATATGCTGGGATACTTGCAAACATTGAAGCAGGATATTGACTTTTTTATGTTCTTGGCTTTTCTCTATTGCATTTAGCYAATGTGGCTTAAATTGATTTTTCARTGCTCAGAATCGGCACACCTAATTTTCTATGGTAGATTATACTTATTTTCTGTTGTGCTTTGAAAAATATCTTAGATTCCAAAAATGCCTGGTCTAGTCACGTGGTAAAATCTGTGTGGCACTCTACTGAACAGATTACATCAGTTATTAGCCGTTCAATGAAAAATTTAAAAACAAGCCAGTGAAAATAATCATGTTCCATTTGGTTTTTCAATTGTAACATCTCCAAATATTGYAGATGTTGATTCACTGAGTTAAAGCTGTAATTTGACAACATGACAAGTACATCTYACACATCCCATGGGTGGCAGAAGTAAATGCTCAATTAAATTTTTTTTCTTACTCAATTTGCACACCCACATCTGCCTGCACATGGAATAGAAATAACCAGTTGGCTTTCTAGAAGACAGAGAAAGCAGGATTTCCTGGYTTCTCCCCTGTGCTGGCTTTTAAACTCCCTCATAGGCTACAGGGGAAGATCCACAGGGTCAGGGTACAAGCACCACAAGTGCTTGTTGTTCTTAACAAGTGATGTTGTTCTTAACACTAAAAGGATGCCTGCAATGATGCTGTTGGCATAGTATGTGCAGGATGTCCAGAATGGAAAGGGGGATGTATACTTGGATCAGAAAGCAGTTACAGACATAAGCTGGTCAATATTTTGCTCAGAATTTGTGTGCTGGTATAGGTGGCCTATAAAGGGTGAATAAAGGGTGCCAGCGAGCAGTCCCTGAGCCTGAGGCCAAGCAGCGCAACTGCCATGTGTTCACACTTTTTAGGGATAACACCTTCTGCAACTGCTACTTATGTCCAAGTAACACAATCTCTGGATCTGTTCTGGACTCTGTGTTGCAGCTTTACAGGCCAAAGAATTATTTAATATGTGTTTTTACAGTTAAAACTGTCTGAMAGAACATGAGAACTGTGCTTCAGGTATGGCACAGAAAATGATCTCACATGATTAGCAACTGGCTGTGATGAAAGAAAGCAGTGGAGCTTTGGGGGGGTTCAAATTCTTCCTGGACAGAGTCGAAGGAGTGTGGAGAGTGTGGTAGAGGGAGCCAATCTCACATTCGCCACACAGCCTTGGAAGCAGTCCTTAGGTGTAATTAGAAACCCTTCCAGGGGCTGTGCCTTGGAGACRACAAAAAGCACTACCAGGTAATGAGCATGGACAAGCAAGGCTCTGTATGTGCTGTCACCTCTATTTACCCAGATAGCTCCATCCTAATGACTTGTGTTGTAGCAGAATAATCACCTATGTTTGAAAAGGGAAAGTGCTCTGTACACTCTTCTCTGTAACGCTGCTTCCTTCACACAGGATTACCCTTTTTCCCATGTAGTATTATTAATGTAGTTAACTATTCCCATAGTTATTGTATGTCTGAGCTTCCCAAGACCTTTCTCTGCCACGATTTTGAACTTTTGACTTAATTACTGAAATTCACACTGGTTGTGTTAGAACAATATTTCCACAGCTGCCAAGTCATACACCTGCTCTTGTCATTCAATTATATGGTGATTCAGCTTACCTAAAATTGGGGTAAGTTGGCTATTTCCAATGTTGACTGTGCAACTCAAGGGCACTGAACTGGTTTGCATATGTAGAGCCTTCCTGACWGGCCCCAGCTTCCAGAATGCCTTGGAAATTCCAGACAGAGTCATGGTAACCCTATTTTCAGAGAGATAAAATGGTGACTGATGAGCRTGCCTAATGCCTTAATCTTTGCATATGTTGGCTCTTTTCTGTTTATCTTGATGTAATTAACTGAACAGTCCTCATATTAGTTCATTTAGTGTCATGAGAATTGGTATCTTCCTCTCGTATCAGTCACAGCTGTSCTTTCCTGGTTTGACTCCAGTGCACACACTGTGCTTCTTGCAGTGACTCATATGCTGAAAAATGTCGTAACCACATGGAAACTCAGAAATGACCTACAGAAAGCACACAGATGCAGTCAGATATGCCAGTGGTAAATAATACTCAACAAAAGAGCCCAGGAAGATTTCACTAACAGTGGAAATGAATGGGATCAAGCTGAACTTTTAATATTCATTAAGAAAAAAATGGCCTGACTCATATAGATCCTTCTATGCACAAATTACTGTTAGGAAGGAATTGTAGTGGGGCAAATAATGTTCACATGAGTTTGCAACATACCTCCTGTGAACCAAGCTCTGGGTTGAAATTAATTCTAAGGCTTATTTTATTTCTTCAATTCTTAGAACTGCTCTTCATTATTCATAGGAAATAATATWCATTCCAGTGGCCCATGCACCATCAAAAAGTAATCTGCCAAATTTTGTCACAAAYTTTTCTTGCATGAAAATATCGTGAAATGTATGCATGAAAATATAATAATAGGCATTTGTTTAGAAACAGAGCTRTAGCATTTCTCCTTCAAATGACAACAGCCTCCTTGCAGTCATTTAAATTTTCTTGCAAAATCTCATCTTGTAAGGCTCAGTCTACTGCAGTGTGAAACCTCCTTACAAACTATAGAGGGCAGGTGAGGAYTGTGAAGCTGTGGCTGGGCTTGTACACTCAGTGTTTAAGTGCCTGATAACGAGACCTTTTCTTACATGSACCCAAGCCAGTTGCTTCTTTCAGATGGTGACTTGTCCTCTCTCCCTTTGTTGAGAGATGACTTCTTAGTTTTCACAATGCATTCAGGAGYTCACAATCCAAGATAAGAAAAAGGAAACACAGGTGAAAGTTGCTTAGTAGATGGAGTTCAAAATCAAATATTAACAATGGAAGTTAGATAAAAGAAAGAAAGTTGTTTAAGTTTCTACCTTTCTTTTGTTTTCCTGCCATCAAAGGTGAACTTGTGTCAACAATCCCCAAAGTATTCATAATTCCAGCATTCACTCTTGTCTGATGTATGTCATACAGTTTATCTTTGTCTCAATGCAGGATGTTGTGGATTTGGGTGGTTTTTTTGCTTTCAGAGTTAAGGAGTGCAAACTGCAGAGCTCTACAGAGATAAATATTTGAAGTACTGAGAAAGTAGCAGTGTATGCATTGACCCTGCTTTTTCCAAATTGCTAATGACAGTTTTTTTTGAATGATTGCAAACATTRCATTTAGAGAAAGAGTAAAATCAGACCTATCATTCAGGTATTGTATAATAATTTTGAAACATAATATTTAGCTATTTAGTTCAGTAAATAATGTATTTATGATATAGTACTGGGGGGAAAAAAAAGAAAATCACAGATGTTTAGATGCATAAACATGCATCTAAACATGCATCACTAGTGTAGTGAGGCAGTGGGTGGAAAATCCCAAAAGAAAGGAAAAGTGACATCAAAATATACAAAGGGATTTTTAGGCTAGTGTCAAAAGGAAGGTGATTATGGTCTAGAAATATAATTTTATCAATTTTCCTTCCACTGCATGGTGTCTTTTTAACAGAGACCACAGCCAGGAARAATCTGTCTGGTTTGGAGTTTTTTTTTAATGGTTAACTATATAAAAATTCCATAAATATAGCATATAAAAAACACCATAACTAGGTAAGAGGAAAGGTTACCATCTACACTTTTGRTTAGTTTAAACTAAAAAATTAAATTTGGAAAATAAGTTGTTTATCCTTATTCTCTAATAAAAGGGAGATTAGAGGGCAGAATCACTAATGAAAATATTCTGGTGGAGCTTAGCTTGGTTTTAAGATTTTTCAGCTACATAGAATGTGAACCCAGGTAGATGTTCTTATAAAAATTACATATTCTTCTATCTAATTAATCAATTAGTTAATTTTATTTATTACTTTTCAAGTCCATAATTATAAGATAGCCTAATTTTTTATGGAAACATGGAGCAAATTACTATTATATGAAGCATGATTGGATATAACAGTATCTTCTCAGATACCATCTAACCTCACTAAGATTTACCCTTAAAGGATGTTTTTTCATTTAAAATGTGTGTCCATTTAATGATTACTAGACACAATATGTGGATAAATTAATAGCTTTATTGGCTAAGCACAGCCAAATGCATATCCACACATAAATGCAACCGTGTATTTGCTGCAGGTGTTAAATTTCTATGAGGGAATTCTCAAAATCACAAGTGGACATATGAAAACTTGAGAAGCAGACAAAAGCAAAGCTGAGTGTTTTTCCCAGACATTTCCTCTCATTACTGAAGCTGGGATGCCAAGATTGTGCACATGTCCCTTCCAGGCTTCATGCACATAGAGAAAGTCCCAGTGCCTTGAGAAAACACATTTGGCAGCTGCTAATATATTAATCAATTGAGTATTGGATTAGCCCAGCCATTCCCTGGAGCGAATGCATTACTGAGAACAGCAAGTCAATTGCCGACTTGCTTAATTTGCTTCTGCAAGAATTTCATAACCAATGCTATGAATATTTATCTGGTTTTTCTCCCAGAGAGAGGGAATAGCTCTACTGATAATTTAGGGACCTGAGACTGTGACCTTGTTTTATTAAACATTATTTATTTACAAGTCTCTTTTTCCTCCTTAGCCTTTCCCTAAGAATTACAGATTAATAGTCACACTTCATTTTTACACTCTGARCATACATTTTATATTTGGTCTTTGTGTTTAATGCTTTATCTTCTTAAGCGTAAAAAAAAATTACATATGGTAAACAATGCCAACTAGAATGTTCAGTTTTCCTGAGACTACAGCACCCATAAAAATTAACCAAAACTACAATATCTGTGGTTTGAAGATATAGTATAAATTATTTTTCTTTTAAGAAATATTCAAGCACTAGTCAAGGCAGTTAAAGTTTGCTGAAAAGACGGTAGTAAAGTACATGGATGTTATAGCTCCTCACCGGTGTCTGCTTCTACCCCAGACTCCCAACCCATCAAGCAGTTTACACAGAAAATATTTYCTTTTCCTTCTATTGGCATGTCATGAACAACACCCTTCTCTGCTGTTTTGTGGGGTTTTTTTTCCCCTTCAATGGCAAAAATTGACAAAATTTTGAGGCTGTATTGGGTAGTACACAAGCAGTATGGGACCACGTCAGCCTTATGCCTCACAGATTAAACTGCAGGCAGGTTCCCCACCCACAGAATTGGCCAACATGCATTTTTCTATTTGGGGAAGAAAAGATTCCTTCTTGAGAACATATCCTCTGTTCCTGCATTCAAAGGGAGCAGTGAGATCTAAGCTCAGTGGCAATTTGTAATTTGCACATACAGATTGGTAAACTTGTATTTTTGTGRTATTTTATTGCATTTCTGTGATAGTCTCTATTCTGTGAGTACAGTAAAATGTATCCCAAATACAGAGTTTGGCTTTGTCTGGAGTTTTTCTATCCAAAGAGCAAGGGCTTAGCTTTTTCATGACAATAGACTGTTAATTTGCTTTACCTCATTTTAAGAACTCTATTGGTAATATGACCACTTTGCTCTAAGAACTGGATAAAAAAGAATCACAGGAAAACACTATTRTTTATCTTGTTTACAATAGCATTTCTGATTGTAATTAAAGGAATGAAAGCCTTGGACTTGACAAATATGTACTCTGAAGATTCATAATTTAWTTTTTGTGTGAAGAACTGGATAAATTCTTCCTATTTTTTTTTAATCCAGAAAGTTTAGTTTGTGTCTATCACAAAAACTGTTGTGACAAGCCAATGAAAAATGACCAATGCAAAATTTTAGAGTAAACTCTTTGGTATACTCTCTGTCCTTAGGATTTTCACTAGTGTAGGAAAATTACCTTGATTTATTTTTTCTTGTGAACAAGATAATATTCTGGTTTTTAGTTTTCTGAAGTACTTTAACTTTTTAAATAATCCTAGTAGTGTCCAGTGTCACTGGATATACGCATGGATCTGATCTTCTTCACAGAAGAAGAAAGCAAAACTTCTTTGAAATCTCTGAGATTGTTTTTGCACAGAAGCAACCCTAGAGGTTTGTCAAGATTGCTGACAGGGAGGGAAACAAAAGACTTTTTTAGGGTTAGCTTTTAGCTGACTAGCTAAGAGATGAGTCAAAGTAAATTTCCAAACCCTTGGGTACTTCCTTTGACATATCCACTGTAGCATATAATTGAGCAGCAAAGTAATAAATTTCCTGGTTCCCAACAAGTTGCAAAGTGATTGTCTTTATGACAGACAGGAGTTAACATTTCTTCCAAGCACAGCCATGGGAGCAGGCCAAAATGCAGTGAMGAGGGGGAGGTACAGTTGAAGGCATAGAAATACTCTTTCCTTCCAATGAAGAGAGACTGCAAGTTTTTAACCTCCTSAGCTGCATTTGGGGGAAGTGAAAGAAAACCCCACAAAGTCTTGGTAACCATGATAAAGCCAGATTGTGCTGGCTGTCATCAGTGAATAAAAGTAATGCTGTAGTTGTTTGTTGCTGTAAAAGATGTATTTTACATGGATCCAACAAAAACCTGGTTTGAATTAGCAGTGTTTATCTRAAATGCAATGAATCATGGTGTTTACATCTGAGATAAGCAGGGAATCTTGTTTAAATGGTTGTATAATTTCTTATGGACACTTGAGCGGTGAAAGYCGCCAAGATAATGAGGCTTTTATAAATGAAATAATGAGGAAATCTCTGCTAGGAAGTGCTTAATTCAGTTGAGAAGTAGAATTCCTAATTGATGCAAAAGCCTCAAAGCTTTTGCATCATCTCCCATGACAGATTATGTAAAACTGACACAAACAAAAAAAAAAAAAAAAAAAAAAAAAAAAAAAAAAAAAAAAAAAAAAAAAAGGTAAGAAATGCACAGGCAAGTACTAACAGAGAATTAAGTTGTATATCTGATATCTCACAAATAGTGAGGGCTTAGAATGTTTTCTCTATAATGAATGACTTAATTGAATTCCCAGAATGAAGATCTGTTAGAGAGAGTACAGTCCTTGGGGCTGGAAAGCCACATCATCGCTGAGCTGCTAATAGATTTCTGCCCAGTGGCACAGAACCTGAGAMACTAAAAATTGGCATGTCAGGAGGGAAAGGTTCTCTGTGTCCCCTTATGTATCTTAATTAGGAAAGATCTCATTCTGTACTCTGTTCACCCCAATCAACTTCATATTACACAAGCAGATGTCAGARGGACTGCATGAGAATAAAGCTTCAGGCAATGAGCAGAACTCCTAAGCAGCATGGTGCTCTCTGTCATTAGATCATGTAAAAATACTGTTTTACAGAATATGCATTTGTTTTGCCTTGTTGCCCATTGAATCTCTTTTTAATAAACCTGTACTTGTTCCTAATACTCAAATTAAGCATGTCTTGATAACTTTGCATCAGTAAGTATGAATGTGCTAGCCCAAAGATCCTTTTAACAGTTTTATATTGCAAATGAAAGACTATATAATGGCCACTGATTTTTAAATTATCACAGGGAGGTTCATTAGGCATGGCTCCACTCTTTAAATGACAGACGCAGAGCACACTTGATCACTTTCATTTTTTCTGCCTACCTTGTTACTTCCAGCTGAGAGCAAGGATGAACTCTAATAGTTCTGTCACCATAGACTGTATCTCCTACGCAATTTGAACTGCAAGTTAAAATTATATAATAACTATCTAGTGAAAAATACACTTTCTGTTGTGGTCTGCCCCTATTTTGCAATATTACCTTGTAATATTACCTTGTAATATTACCTTGTAAGCTTGGTGCTGTATATAGTATCTTCCAAGAAATCACCAAAAGATACTTGGAACTATTTTACAATACTGTTGAGGTGCTCTGGGTGATATGGCAAAAAAAAAGTGAACGGCAAGGAAAGACATTTCTTTTGCAGTGTTGAAAAGGAAGGGCAGCTATTTTAATTCTAATCTTAAAATGAAGTTAAAAGAYGTGGAAAATAGAAAATACTTATCATGTCTCTCTTCAAAACAGGGAAGAAGACAGATGTAAAATCAGATTTCCTGAGGTGTAAAATACAGCTATGTCTCCAAATGTCCCTGAGAGCCAGTGGAATTTGAATATTTAATTTCTGTGTCTGCTTCCAAAAACTCCTCCTTATTTCCCTGTATCTTTATCGTTTTGATAGATACAAGCATCAAGTCCAGAACTCTTAGAGATTGTGATCAGATWAGTGGTTTCATTGTCAATAGTTTACTGATAGTCTATAATAATCTGTGCTGAGCTATGATAACCCCAATGAGAGAGAAAGAAGAGGACTGTGGCACTAAGATGCTGGCTAAAAGATCTGCTGATCTTATGTGACTGGCAGGCCTTGCCTAAGGGGAAATGGATAAAATATCTCTGGAGAAACTTCTTGGCTTATATGATGTCCTCCATGTGCCAAAGCTTATTCTACTTCCAATAATAAGCACCCACTCCAACCCCTAAAAACATAAAACTGAAACTGTCAAAATGCCTGGGGTGGGGGAAAAGAAGTTAAAAGGATGACTGCCAAACTCTTTTAAATCTCAAAGGAATTTTCATAGGCACCAGTCCTTAAGTTTGTAATTTTTGGAGACTGCAGGAAGGAACCTTTCCTTTTAACTCATAAAGTACAGAGATACTCATACCGAAATGTTAGGATATATTCTCCAATGTCCTGTAACAGATTTTTATTCAGCATACCAGGTATTTTATTTTGCTCTGGTCTGAATGACACTGAGGCATTTTTTCCTTATTGATTTACTGATTTATTTTCATTGTTCTTTCATGTAATTAAAGAAGAGTCTTTTTTTTCATTTATGAGATAAAGGTGGTGCCTGCTATGTGCAAAGCCTACAATCAAATAAGGWAAGAGTAATGGGGTAAAAAAATCTAGGAATGCAGGAAATTCAGCTTTTCTGCTTTGGACCCTCAGAACATATTTTAGAAACATACAKAAAGAAGAAAAACAAGTATTGGGAGGACTGAGTTCTACCCAGCCCTGAACAGGAAAYTGAGCCAATAGTCAAGCCTCATATTATAACCAGAGGTTCAGTACATTTTGGCTCTGTCACATYTTGGCTCAGTGAATCCCAGGTTAAGGGAACACTGCTCTTTGTCCTTTGCTTCCCAGCTGCACGTAGATCACTGTACAGGCTCTACCCTGAGAAAACCTGACTGCCCTTAGCTGCCTAATAAAGGCAAAGTTGTTTCTCAAGTAGCTAAGCGACAAAGAAAGTAAGAGCTACAGATCAAGGTCAACAACTCAGTTGCCGCCAACCATGATTGTTTTCTGCACTGATCCTGGWTCTCTCTCTCTTTTCCTATTTTCCTATTTTCTAAGGTACAATGGCATTTTTGCACCAGTAATTACACTGAGCCTGGAAGTGGTTGTATATCCCTCCTTAAACACTAGCCTTTGAATCTCCCAGCTTCTTGTGGAAGAAGAAAACCTATGGGGAAACGCAGAAATCCCACAGCAATCAAGATATTTAGCAGTTGGGAGTTGAACCAAGCTGGCTGAGAGAAGCTGGAGCTGACGCAGGTGGGGGCTGGGAGGTATAAGAGATGTGTGCCTCAGATTTGGCTCACTAATAAAGAATTTCTGAGACTTTGAGTAACTGTGGAGTTACTGATAGTGAAAATATCCTGATAACTATGAAGTTCAAAGGTAGAAATTAACTACTCTCAAATTTCTTGATAGTTTGCACTGAACAGGACTCCTTTCCATAGYTGAGTTGGGTTTATAGGAGTATATGTAGAATAGTCTCAAAGACAATTATGGAGCACTTTAGAGTGTCAAAAATGGTCAATGTGTGTTTACAGATAAAACTTCAATCCTCCCAAACCTTAAGAGAGTGATTTGARGATTGACATTGCTCTGATGGACCTTGGCTTGGAGTCATGTAATTTAAAGTGATCCCTGAATCATTGCTGCTGTCTCCTGCAGTATTCCCTCTATAGCCTAAGATGGATAGACATATTGAAACATGTTTGCAAACATGAGTGTGGTGAACTTCAAACCAGACTGCCTGTTGTCTGTGAATAGCCTTTGGGTTCATTGATTTATGGTGTCTGAAACTGTTCTTCTCTCATTAACTTACTTTATGGAAAATGAGATTATTTCAGTMGGAAGGGAAGTAAATTTAGAAGTTAGGACGAGGCTTTTCATGTTCAGCTCTAAAAATGTTACTTTGGGAAGTGCAGGTCTGAATTCTGTTTCTGTATYATTATTTCAGGAAGCAATCACAAACAACAAGCTCACAGAAAATTCCCTGGTGTTAACTGCCTTTAGTGAATCAAAATCACATCAGGCACAGGGTCATGTTGTATCCAGCAGAGCTTCCTGAGCTTCTCCCTCTTTGCCCTAAACACAGAAGCTGCTAAAGCTTGAAATGAAAGTCTACCTACTTGGTTTTCCAGTGAAGTCTGTGGTGTTTTTGAAATCTATTCTGCTAGCAGTTTATCCAAAGTCTTTTGGTATAAAACTTTATAGGAAAATTATATTAGTATTATTAGTATTATATTAGTAGTATTATTAGTATTATATTAGTATTTTCATGCTGTGTGATTTTGTCTGGTTGGGTTGATAATTTGGCAAGCAGGTCAATACAAGGTAATGCTTTGGGGATTTTTTCATTCAGGTTTCATTTGTAAGTGAAAAGATATCTGTTATAATAATTGCTATGTTACATCAGTTTATTTTTTTCTTTTTCTGCCTCTGAAGAGCAATAATTGTTCTCTTTCAACTGTTAGCGCTAAAAATTAATTGAAGAAATGCAGTAGATGTCAAATACAAAAATTGATTTCTTTGGGTCTGTCATTGTAAAGAAGTTTATCTACCACACTGCAAAAMATTAAGTTTGGAATGTTCTCCACTCCCTAACCTTTAAAAATTCAAAGAGGTTGATATAATCTTTAAATAGATAASTCAAATAGAAGATTAACTTTTTGGATGCAGATTTCAGTGCTCTTTATTCTGTTGCTGTTCAGACTCTTTAAGCTCTTTTGCCCTCCAGTGGGTCCTAGCATACAGAAGAGTCAACAGGGAACAGGAGAATCACTAATTTATTTTCAAACTTAAACAGAAATGTTCTTCTCTAATAACAAGTGGAGAGAAGAAACAGYACTGAGAAGGACATGCTTATAGTACATTGCATTTTGCAAGAAGTGTTTAGAGTGCAAGTTTGGCAGGGAGATCTACTATATATATAGACACTGTGACAAGGTAGTCAGYTTTGATTAATGGAGGGCTCTAAGCTTAAGATATACTTTAATTGGGATTTTTCTTAATACACATCTGTAGTCACGGGATCATGAGAGAATCTAGGTTTGTTTGTTTAAGTAGTTCCAGCTCTTGCTGTTAGAAGACTGAGAACTCAAACTATGTGCWCTCGAAAAGTTCAGAATAAAAGTTCACTACCTGACAGGCCTTAAATGTACTATTGTTTGTTTTTTAAGTGAAATGATTTTATGAGTACTTGGAGTTGAGTATATTGGGTGTTTCACAGAAATCTTGTTGATACATTTAGGCTCTATTCCTAAGAAGACTCTGTCTGTTGCATATGATATAAACCACAATTGGACRCAGATGTTGCTGTGCATATATTTAAGTTCACCTTCTAAAAGAGGGAAATACAGCACAGAATAGCCAAGACTTTCAGCCTTTCTTCTCCACTGCTGTCCCGTGTACCACCTTAATTTGTCCCTGAGGCAATGGGGATGGTAGACAACGCGAGCTGGCTGTCATCTCCTGCAATGTGACAGTGCCAGTTCACCAGGAGCAAGTGCCACCCTTCCCTGAATGGTGTGGAAAGCCAGCTGCCTGCCATGCAGTCCCACTGGAGCTAGAGCTCTGCTCAACATCAGCTGAAACACAGCCTGTGAGAAAGCACAACACTGGGTCACCAGATCCTTTGTATACGATCAGCACAGCACAAAGTCCAGATGAATATTTTTCTCTTCTCAAAAGGCATATTGGCATTTCCGAGCAAGTAGAAGTGACTTTATTTTTAAATGCCAGTAGGAGTGCTTATAAGRAAGATGCTTTTATTGAGTGCAGCTGGCATAGTGTGTCTTYCCATGTTTTCYRGGAAAGGCTTGCACTAGGAACAACAAGCAAGTACAGTCACCTGAAGTAAAACTATGGTAAGGAGTCTTACCTGTGATAAACACAAGATCTTACTTAGAGAGTCTCTGGAGCAACATGAGAGATGTCCTTTGCACATGTTTGTGTCTTTAACCCCTGCACAACTTTGATAAAAGTTCATTATTTTATGCAGCATATCACACATTATGTCAGCAAAGTCATTCTCTGAGTGCCAAAAGCCAGGGCACTGCTGTTCCTWGGTAATACATCTCATTCCAAAGAAAGACAAATTTCCTGGATACAGTGACATAAGGACCTAGCTGGCTGTGGGTCTAGCCAGAGCTGGGTCAGGCTTGAGGCACCTGGTGGGAAGAAATAATGTGTACTAACACACTAAATTAAACCCAGTTTTCTTAGAGTCTCARTAGAATGAAGCCCCTAATGATTATCCTTTTTGTCACATACAAATTCAATGAAGAGAATTATTTCCATGTAACAATTAAGTAAGATATACATGTTGAGGAAAGAGTCCAGGACACAGGTATACCCACCTATGAGTGAGGTACCTGAGCTTGGAGAAACAAAATGCCTCTCCTCTGTGCAGAACATGGACAGAATGTTCTTTATCTGAGCAAATCTTGAGTCCCCTTACCCTTACAATGAAGACCCATTTTGTGATTCTGTCCAAGCTTTGCATGACAGCAGGGAGTGGATTTTCCTGGGGAGGTTGGAGGAGAAGCCCACCAGGACATTGGCATTGCAAAGCACGACTTTCAGAAATATATCACATTACATCAGAATCACACTGCTGTATTTTGAAAGCATTTATATCTACTTGAAGGTACAGATATCAGATTCTCATCCTTTTTACCTATCTGTCAGGCTATCTGTGTAAAGCTTTTGATAAATGTTCYGATGAGGCTGGGCAATGAAAAATACCTATGCATCATTTATTTCAAATTATTACTGTTGAAGCCCTATTTAAATAAGAAATTTAATATGTCCATGAAGTCAACTCAATATAGTGTTTGTTTATCAGAAAATTTTGATWGCAGTCCTTCTAAAATAAGTTTATTATAGGATATTTTGTGAGTCATAGTGGACTTTAGCCATTTCAGAATAATGCACTAAAATGATCCCAGGTGGCAAAAATAAACAATCTGCCTGGTGGTGGCAAGACTTCTGTCCACAGTGATCAACATTGAAAAATAAGGAGGAAAAGTAAGGCAAGTGAGTTCAAAAGAAAATAGTTAATTTTGGTGGCTGGGTGGAGTCTAAGTGCCATGTAGTCTGAGAGCAAGAGGAGATGAGGTGACTGAAAAGGTRTTTAGAAAAAGGAGGAAGAGGTTATTTTAAGGAAAAAACTCTGAAACTTTTGTTCCCATTTGAGCARTCAAACAAGGATATAGCTTAAATTAGCTGAGATGTTGTGGTTCCAAATGGAGTTTACTTTGATTTCATCTGTAACRCTGCTGAACATTCCTGATCACCACTGGGGATTCCTGAGTCTATATATGTTCAGAAGATCTCGTCACTCTTATTCAATGGGTGCAAAGACCAAATATGTGCTTAGCCTGTCTGTGCCTGAGACTCTACCAGAAGCACAGAGTCACCAGGAAGAGAGAGTCACTCTGAAAAAAATCTGGGAGAGAATTGTGGGCATTTGAGTAACTCCACTGTTTTTTTGCCCAGGTAATTTTTTCTAGATGATCACAAAACCATGCTGTTTTCTTGCCACCCCCTCACTCAAATACTCTTTCTTACCTGACACTGAATCCCTTGGTACAGGCAGTCCTTAATCTGTGGTGAGCAAGGGCTTCCTGCTCAGCAAATGTCATATGGGCTCAGCACAGCACGTYCTATATTTTAATTGGACAATTTCTTCATAAATAAAAAAGGAATCMAAAGAGTGACTCATGGATGAAAAAAAGAGCATGTAGGGTGCAAGATATGGTCCTCCATGTAATAATTTAATAATATACAAATAATTATTAATAAATACTATGTATTACATAAATAATTTATTAATATATAAGTTATATAAATAATGATTTTATTTGCTGGACAGTCAGTTCTTTTCACTAGCTAGACATGTATCTAGTTATCTTAGAAGAAAAAGGTCCTGTGCAGCAGAAAGCCAGAAAACCAAGTRGAAGGCGTTCAGTCTGAAAGTGATGTGCTAATCATCAAAACACTCTGATTTATCAGCAGAGATTAAAATTTTCTTGCAAGAGCTGTTTGTGGGAAAAAACCTCTGCTAGCCCTTGTGCCCCTGTGGTTGAAATAACGAAACAGAATGTTTCTGTGTTTTGCTATGGGACTGAAAGAAGGAGATTTATCATCATTGACATAAAAACTTCTGTTGCTTTAGCACATGGTGTTCTTAAGTAAAACAAAAAAGTTGTGTTTACTATGCCTACAACAAAAATCTCTTGTTGTTCCAGTTCCAAGTGATTTTTTCTTCAGTGGTTGGGAGAGATYTCTTTTAAATGGAAACTCTTTTTGGTTATTATTTTCCCTTTCGCTTTTTCATTTGTAAAATCAGAAGAGCGGACATTGCTGTTAGCTAACGTGTTCTTAATAACAGTTATGGCCAAGAATTTCTTCCAGGGTGCTTTAAACTTTGTTTCCAAAACAAAGGGAATTCAGATTGATRGTTGGGATGACAGAAAATAATGATTTCCGTGAACAAAACCTTCCATGACGCTTTTCTAGCAGAACCCCTTTTTGTGCATTTTGCATCCTGATAGTTTTCTTAACATCCTTGCTGTTAAGAAAGAAAATTAAAATGAGTATTAGCTTTCCTTCAAGTTGCTATCTGCTGTCTCATTGCAGCTGATAGGCAGAATGTTTATGCAATGCAGCCAGAACGATTGCCTTGCACAGCTCTTAGAAACCTGATGCAGAGACTGAAGCTCTTTCTTAGACCCAGGGGAGATATGAAAATGCARGGAAATATTTTTTGTGCAATAGCAAAAGTATCAGATGACATGTTGTTAATAATCTCATATCACAGTAATATCCTTTCATCAGATATATTTCAAATTGCCACTCTTTACAAAGAATTAAGTARCAGCACTAGATAATGTCTAGTTCACATTGAGCTAACTAAAGACATAATATATAACAGACTAGTTTTAATGTTTATGGGGTTTACATGGATTAAACTCCATAGTCTGTACATCTAACTGCATCTTCCACATATAATACAATGATCAGATAAGTCACACTTCTTCATTTTTTAGAATTGATCCTTACCATCTGACAAGAAACCTAATGAAAATGTTTTGCGTACAAAAAACAGATAACTTCCAGAYGAATTTGATTTGCTGTGTTGAACAAGATATAACTCATACAGTGTGGTACAGCTTAGGTATTCWGATCTGCAGTTCATGACAGGTTTCTCATTATTGAGAAAAATACTGTGCAAAGATAGCTGTGTATTTCTTATCACAGTTACACAGATGTGGGGAAATGTCAGCAATAGGYAGAAGTTCAAGGTGCCCATTGTTAATCTTTTCAATTAATAAGTCATTACTCAAATAAAAAACTACACCTCCACTTTTTGTTCTGAAACATCTTTTTCTTTGATCTTTCATTTATTTATCCATTACAGTCTAATTGATATGATAATGAAGAAATAGCCTGATCAGWTGGTCACAAAATCATTTTCTTCAAGGGTAACTCAGTGACAAAGCATKGGGAATCTATCTTCTGACAATAGGAAAGTTATACTTCGGCAGGGACTGATCTCTACTACAAATGGTTTTTAGAAGGAATCTGCAAAACAAAAAAGTCAAGGGCTTTTTGAGGATATCACTCAGTGATAAAATGGAACTGTTACTGACAAAGCTGTGGAAAATCAGGATAGGATGAGATGAGAAACTATACCACATTTGAAGAATATGTGCTTTCAGAACAAGGCAGTGAACAAAGTGGCTTAGCAGAGTGCATATACTTAGTCAGTGTAGTAGAACACTTATTTCTTCTAGCTATGTACTTTCACAGCTTAATGTGAGTGCATAACCAGCGTAGGAGGAGAGTTGRAGTTATATTGATGCTTGTTTATAAAATGGTCTGAGGTACTCAGAAAGGAGAAACTTTAGARGAGCAAAGCATTTCTATGCTTGAAGATGATTTGTGAAGCATCATCTGCCTCCTTCTGTGTCTTGATACACTTCATGTCTGTAAACACCCACCTGCAAAGTATCTGAATCCCAGAAATAAATATTTTTCAGAGAACCTCATGCAGTGTTTAATAAGGTTTTACTTTGAAGATTAACACGTCACATTATAAAATGTTAGCTTGTTAAAAGGGCTCCATGCCCTTTCCAAGCACTGGTCAGTCTCGGAAAGGAAAGGGGGAAAAATGAAGTGCTCTGCCCCCTGTATTTGCAACACATCACTCTGTGTTGCAAAGAAATGTTCAAATTAGCAGACCCCCGCCCTTGAAAGTAGTAACAATACCACATGAGCAGTTCTGTTGGAGGAGACTGATGGCTGCTGCTTGCAGCACATTGCTGTGAGGAGAAGCTTCCTGTAATCTGGGCATTATATTTGGAACTTGCCAGAATTTTTATATGAGGCAAACACTACCATGGTCAATGTGCTGTGRTCTGGAGGAGGACATCTAGACTTAAGCTACTAGAAGAGCTGAACTCCTCCCAGAATACCAATAAACCATGTTCCATGCAGGGAGAGAGTTAGACTGGTGGGAGTGGCTCTAGGGCTCAGAGTAATATCCCAGAGAAAAAGCTACATTATCCTGGTATGGTCCTGCCAAGWAGATAACTGAATTTTTCTTTAACTCCCTCCTACTCCCAGCAAACTTTCACTTGCCTGTTCATCTAGGAACAGATCTTCAAAAGGGGTGATCATACACCAGTCAAAAATTAAGTAGTTATTCTTTACTTCATTTTGTTTTAAGGCAAACTTGAAAAAATAAGTTAATTTCTAAAATGTTTAAGGAGTTTTCCTCAGAGGTATGGTCCCCAGCTAACCAGTAATTCCTTGAACCTTTCCCACAATAATCCCATTCATCTAAAAACTTCCATCAACAAACCAAACAAATACCAAACAAAAAACAACACACACACCAAAGAACCAATGAACTAAACAGAACCAAAAAAAATCCCCAAAACAAGAAATCCAACAACAATTAGAACAAAATTCAAAACCAACCAAACAACCAAAAAACACTAATACAAAGCAAACAAATAAACCACAAACAAACAAAGTATGGTAGTATCTGTTTATTTTTAAAGATTCTTTTTTTTTTTCCTTGGTGTCCATGAAGATTTCTGTTTGGCTTCAACAGGATTCCCCTTTGGGGATTCCCCTTAGAGGAATCACCTGTCCTCTCACCTTTCCAGCCTGCAGGAGGAAGGGGATAGTTAGATTTGCTATTTGTCTTTGCTCATTCTCCCAACAGGAACAGGTTTTTTCCCTCTCTGTAGTTGACTACTGTTGCAGAGGAAGGCCAGGACAAAGATACAGCTCCTCTGTCCATAAGTCTCTAACCAGCTCCTGTTTAAACTAATTGTAATTCAAATTTTCTAACCAAAATYCTGTTTGGGGGAGGGATTGAAAGCACGAATTTATTGTTGTCAACAATTACTCCACTATGACGGAGCAAACCCACAGATCCCCACTGTTAAAACAACAGACTTCATTTCTATGGCATTGATTTTTTCGGTCTAAAAAGTCAGCTGAGTTGTCTTACACTTTAAAAACTGCCAGAAGGAAACTGGATGACACTAATTTCTCTTGCCTGCAAAAGAAGGCCTTTGCACAGTTAAAAAGAATTCGGCAAAAACAACAGACCACAGTTTGTAGCAGTGAATTACTGACCCAGAAAGTGTTTGCAGGGAGATAGCAATTTTTGTGCTAACAAATACTTGTTATCAATTACTTCTCTCCAAACTATGATTATGTCTATGCTACATCTAAAAATTATCTTTCTACATTGGCCATGATTCTGTAAATGTTTGCAAGATATCCTTATGTGTATGCACACAAGTGGGCTCAGAAAAAGCCATGATACTGGGGTTAAAGTGAACCCAGCAAACATTTGGGTACTTGATTTTAAATTACAATTTTAATACTTTGGCAGAGGCATGAAGGATGTTTTTGTATGGTAGAGAATACCCCTTTAAGTGAACTCACGAAAGACACTGTTTGTTACCCAGTGTGCTTAGCTTTAAATTTGAAGCTATTAATTTTTAGCGTGGCCCTTTGTCATCATAACAGTGTTTTTAGGATAACTCTCTACCACAGCAGGAAGGTGACTAGAGTTTTGCTGTTTTCTGAAACCAAAGACTACATGAGCACTAAGCACTGTCTTCTTTCTCCTCATCAGAGGCGAGAGATATATTTCCACCTTGCAGCTCATGGCACAGAGTTTGGAGACATTGAATATYATTACCCCTGATAATAAAAGGGGTAAAAAGATATTCAGAGAAATGAAGCATCATGTACAAGGACAAGTTGGCCAGATCTCTTTTCTGATAGCTGACCTACAGTAAAGAGGGCAAACTGCGTCCTCTACAAAAGCCCATACTCATGGCTGTACAAAATCTGATACAAATCTGTTCATAAATTTAGGATATACCTTGTGTCCTATGAGATGTCTCATGATTACAAGAGTTTGAGGAATCACTCAAGRAGAGCATTACTTAAAAGATATCCCAATATTTTAAGCAAATATAAACTTTTGCACTTCATTTTTTTTAGAGGCTTTGATTTCAAAAAATAATCTATGCCTTTTCTTCCTGCTGTTATTATTTGTTTTACAAATAAAAGGGTCTGCTTGTCAGTTGTATCATTGTAAAAGTGTCATAGAGTAAGAGAAAGCAAASGTGTGAAAAGAGGGATGAAGGAGTTTTAAAGAGGTCACCTTTATGTTCCRAGCCAGGATCAACTATTTCTAAAACATTCTTCACATAGTCAAAAAGCATCCTTGATTCTGTCTTGTAGTTGTTGACAGAGGTATTTGGCGAACTCCTGAAATTAGCTGTCCCTAGCTACCTTCAGYATTACAAAATAAGCCTTGGTGTCTGTTTCAAATGTACCAGCTAGTACATTTGAAAGGTAGTTTAAAGCCTTTTTTTTTTTTTTCCCTCTATCTACAGCAGAAATTATTACCTCCTCTTTTGCAATATTCTTTTGCATTTTCGAAAGCTGTAATCGCGTCTTCCCATTGTCTTTTTTCTTTTGTAAGAAAAAAAAATACAGTTCTTTCCTCACAGGTCATATTTTCTAGACTTCTGATCTCCTTGCAGCTCTTCTCTGCACTTTCCACTTGATCTACATGTCTCCTGGGAAACAGCTGAGACTTGCCTGCAGCCCATGAAGTGAAAGGTTTATTCCCTCTGCCTCAAATATGAAACTACATTTGGATATGGCAGTGCGTTTGGAAGTTTCTTCTGCTTTGGGCAYGGTTTATGAGCAGTGTTAAGAACAAATACCTTGTCTGAAAACCTGCAATCAATTTTTCTTAGTGTACTGCTACTGCACAGTGTTTTGTAACYTGCTCACAAAAATCCATTTGTCAGGAACTGCTGTCAAATGTGAATCCTCAATACTCAAATAACGGAAGCACTGGTTAGTCCTAAGTGCCAGACAGACCCTCTTGAAATATTACCTCATACATAACTACACAGTAGGACAGTAAATCCATGATAAATACACTCTGGGCTTTCCAGTTCAAACTAGCCTTTACCTAGCAGATACTAAATCTAAACATTTTTACTTTTTTTTTACATTTCAGATAGATGCTCCCTGAGTAAGAGTATCTTTCTTTTTGTTAAAAACTGTTATTTTTGTTATAGATTAAAACATTTTTTTTTAAATCTGTATTGTTTGTTATTTATTTCTGTGTTATCCTTGGGATGTTTATAATAGATCAACCTTTTATTTTAGCATTTTCCAAAAATTTATGTTAAGCTGGCTAGTCACCAGTATTCTAGCTGCTCCCATCCCATTTTTCAAATTCATTTCCTCTTTTTAAATCATCTGGAACCTCACCCAGTCATAAATTGTGCCCTGGGATGATTTTGCTCCTGCCCAACCCAATTGAAACATGTAATCCATATAAACAGCCTCTTGTTTTCCTCATCTAAGCTGACTTTTTCCCTCATTGTTACTCATCTTAATGGCTTAAAAGAGAGTAGATTTAGATTGGATATGAGGAAGAAATTCTTTACTGTGCGAGTGGTGAGGCACTGGAAAGGGATGTCCAGAGTAGTTGCAGAGGACCCATCCCTAGACAAGCATTCAAAGCCAGATTACATGGAGCCCTGAGAGAATGATATAGTATAAGGTTCCCTGCCCATGACAGGGATGTTGGAATTAAATGATCTTTAAAGTCCCTTACAGTCCAAACCATCCTGTGATTCTGTAACTCAATGTTCTTGTTCATATCAGCGTTCTTCGTCTGACAGTCTTTTTGCTCAAAGGATACTGCACATGCTCCATTGTGTTCACTGCTGCTTTCTTTCTCTTCTGAATATTTACTTATAAAAATGTGGTTGCAAAAAATTTTCATATGTCCTTTAATCTTTTGTGTTTGCTTCTGTCTCCACATTTAAGCTTTTTCTTGAAAACTTACTCTACAGTTATGTATTTATCCTCAGCTTTAGTTTAAAAGATGTTGTCTTGCTATGTTTCCAATGTTCTCTCTGTGATGGGTAGTTTGCATTTTCATTCTTAACTTTGTGAAAAAAAAAAAAAACCAAACAACAATCTCTCATTCATGTCTAGAGGTCTTGAGATGGACTCAGTTTATATGCAGATAGTGTGCCTGCTGGTTCCTGCCCTGCTTCCATCATGCTGGGGTCTGATACCCTGTTAGGCAAAGTCATGAGAAGATTATTTGCTTTACCCTTCTCTCCCTTCACCTTTTCCCACCCCAACCTATTGCCAGTCCAGAGACTCTTTTGCAATATTGCATCCCATCCTTCCCACAGTAGCAGGTGTCAAGTCTTGAGCACCCTTGCCTTATTCTTAGAGACCTGCTTGCACTCTTGCTTTATTCCAGCAATTCACCAGAACAGACTGATTCTGAAACCATAGGGATAAACAGTAATTCATGTGGGAAAGGAGAATCCCAGTTCAATGTATTGTTCAAGAGAAAAGCCTACTTCAGTCACATCTGTCCATTTAGGGATTTACATGGTTGTTTTAACCTCAAGGAAGAGGGTTTCTCCAGCTTCTGTGGGCAGCCGGTACCAGCACTGAACCCCTCTGATTGGGAAATCCTTTTTCCTTAGGTCTGGTTGGAATATCCAGCTGTGCTCATGGCCTCCTGTCCTGTGTACAAATGTGAGCAGACAAARCCTTATCAACTCTTGTGCATTGAAGATGCACGGGTGAAGCCWTAGGAAATGAGAAATCCAGGCCTGATCTGTGTGTACCTGTTAATGATCAGCTATTTCTTCCCACTCTGAACTTCKGATAATGCTGCCCTAAATGGTGGGGTTTTCAATCCACCAAATTGGAAAGGGAGGAGGCATGATGTGGTGTTACTTCTAGCCAGTGCAAATACTGCTCTGAAGGTGTGACGCAGAAGGAAGGAAGTAGCTTTTCACTCTAACAGGAAACAWACACCATTTTTCAGCTAAAGGGTTCCACAAAATTTTAAACACACATATCAACAAATCATGGAGAATTATAGCAAAACCCCAATCAATCAACCAAACAAAAACTCTAACAAAAAATTAAACAAGTGAAAACCATAGACAAACAAAAACCTGACCAAACCCATAAGAAGGTAACGTATTACACAGGCTGGATAATTTCTCTGGATATCTTATTTCAAATCTGTGACAAGAAACAAAGGTAAAACACATGAGAGKCAAACACTAGAGTTAAAAAAAAGAACTCAGCATGTGAGAAAGAAGTGAGCTYGCTCACCTTTTCCTGCTATGAGTTTTTCTCTCCTTCAGAGTCTGTTCCATTTTTAATCTCCACATATGTTTGAACACAAGTAGTGGTGGTGAAGGCTGCTTTTTGCTAGATGAGACATGCTGAGCTTTGAAAAGGCGACTTCATGGCTTTATATCAGAAGCAAGGTCAGGTTAAGTGGATAATCATGTTTTATATTGAGTGACAGTGTACTAAGAGGTGGTAGGAAGGACAGTGGAAGGACAGTGAGGGTGAATTTCAGTGGCACTTCTCAGAAACACTGTACTTCTTGTCCCTCYACTGAAGACCAAAAATGCCCTGCAGTAAAGTGGTTTGTAATTTTGTGATTAATTTACTYGATGATAGGTTAAAACACTTTATATAAATATTCATGACTATTGATGAGTAGATCCAAGAGACAGATAACACAGTGTCACTTTCTTTCAGCAAACACAGAAAGCTCTTGGGTGCTGCAGGAAGATCCTTCTGGGCTTTTGTAAGAAAATCTCTTTGTGGAGAATCTCCTGTTGGCTGGACACTATCCCAGCATAAACAATTTCACAGATCCTTAGGTTCTTCTGTAGTTGTTCAGTCCTGTTGCCTCACAACTCAGACTCCACAGCTCTCTGCACAGTGTGTGAGCATATAAATGCATGTAGCCACTGCCAAAGAGTGCTCACTGAGACACCACTAATGACCTATGAGCAGATTGCAGCTTCTGTGCAACTTCTGTGCATTAGGAAGCCTTGAGCGTCAGCTTGCTCCCTCAGGGACTATCATGTAATCCATAGCCCTTGCTGTGGAAAAAAAAATGAGGGAGTAAGGGCTGCTAGAGTCCAGATCACAAGGCTTCCTTGKTTCCCATKTAGCCCACCCCTGTCACGGTGGTASYTCCAGSAGGACTGTTATCCACATTCATCACTAACACWGCCTGGGCTTTTGACTCTTCAGGGTGTATGCTGGAGCTCTTAGCTGTGAAGTGTTACGCAGCATGTGCTGCCAGGAACTTTTATTTGGAGTACATCTCTGGTGATATCTCTGCAGGCCTTGCATAGAATTCACTGTGTCTCAAAAAAACAAAAGAGTAAAATAGCCCTGGAACTTTTCTCAATTGAAGTCTGTCATCCAGGTGTTCTGTACTACCAGCTTTTGAAATACAGGACTACTGACAATCTATATGATGCTAATAGGGTCCTGTGTGGTGAAAAATAGACAAAGCCTGGAATAAGAAATTCCCTACTGATGCATACGGGTATAAAATGCTAATATTTCCATTATTATTTTTCTTTTTTTTTTAATAGTGAAATTTACTGTTTCAGAAAGATCAAAGCATGTGATTTTCATTTTAATACTATTACTGATTATTCCAAATGCTCGTTTGGGTCACATTCATGGAAAATTCAACAAAAAGCAATTTTTTTTTTTTTTTTTTTTTTTTTTTTTTTT
>CADDXX010000064.1:625514-688710 GCA_902810485.1 Alauda arvensis | reverse complement strand
AAATAACATTTTAGACGTATATACACAAGTTCAGTTAAATTATAAATTAAAATAAGAAGAGCATCTGGAATTATTTACTCCTGCCATAGACTTGTTTCTAAAAGTCACCACAAAGGCTTAAGAGAATAATAAATACACTGAATGACAGCTGTATAATCTACAATCCCTCCCAAGTAAATAGCAATCCAAATAAATAAATAATTAAATTTTTTTACTTTCTATCAAAAACAGTCAACAGAGTAGATATTTCAGTACWCATTATCTGCATAAAGGTATGTATAAGAAGTGTATAAAATATAAAATGTTTCTGGTCTTATCAAAATAAATGTTATTAGTTAAAGCATCTGTCTGATATAATAAAATCCAATCCTGCTCTGCCTGGCAATTTTTTGCTGAGCGTATTAGATGTCAAGCCAAACTGTTAAAATGTCAATATATTTCTAAGAATTGCTACCCAGATTCCTGATATGTCGCTGAAGACAGGCATGTTCAAAAGTATGTGTGGACATGCACCATSTGCAAGCACAAAGAATTATTGTGGAAGTGTAGGACTTTGTTTAACATTATTCTCAAAACATCGATTTCTGCCTCATTTCTACAAATCTGGTTGTGTGGGCTTTCAGCTTCTCTTATGTTTCAAACAACATTTTGCTCCTTTCCTGCTTTGGAAAAGTGCTGCTCGTTAGCTGCTTTGGACAAGTGATTGTGTTCTTTTCTCATAAGCTGCATTTTCAACAGTGGCCATTACTCACATTGTCCAAACATGCTGAAAAGGAGTCTCAGTGTGTAGGTCTGTTCTTTATATTCTTTATACTCAGGTGTCACTTAGTGATTTCCATTGTCTGTGGCAYGGATTCACCCCAAAACACTTCAGCTTATACTGAAAAAGGTCAGGATGACTATGATATTCCTATTCCAGCTGCCATCTGCACTTCTCCCACAGAATTTCTGAGAAATTCAGATTGCTGTTCACTGATGTAATTCTCAAGGGATAACGGATAAGGAAATCACCCTTCTCACTCTCAGAACTACCGATAATGCAAAAAATCTACTGGAAATGGAAAAACTGGATACTAGTTTTGTGGTTTTAGTTTGTAGGCTTTTGTCCATGCTGTCTTTAACACAGAAATTTACTAGTAAAAGTCTGTCTAAAGAGACATGCTAAGAAGAAAAAGGAATAATAGTAGTAATAATACTTTAAAAATTGCTAAATCTTTTGGAGGGATATAGGTACCATGACACATCTTGGGGAAAAAATAAAGGAGGAAAAAACCTCAAAAGAAGAAGAAAATCATTGGAGATGGGAAAAAAAAGAAAAAAAAAAAAAAAAGGAAAAGACATTGTCTAGTATAGAAAACTAAACAAAAAGGAAGCTGGAGCTCAGGATGGTTTAAAAGTAGGTGAAGACTCCTTCAGCAAACAAAATCATTTGTGCAGACAGGAGAGTCATGGAGAAGATCTAATTTGGACAAAGATAAATGCATGAAAGAAGGAAAGAAAATACCAAAATCTTTGCCAAAATATTGCTCAACTTCATGTAATTTGGGGACTTGTCTTGCAAAATATCGTGTCAATTGAACAACTCTTTTCTTTCCTCCAAGAGCTGTATGAAGAAACCACAGCTAAAAGGAATGAACAGAGCTTAACTCTAGAGTCTGGATGCAAATCAGGATGTGGTGAGGTCTGTTTATCAGTGTTGGGTGTGTGATGTTCTCCTGTTACATAAAGGATATATTTGAAGTAGCTACCATGTAAGGATTGTGCAATGACTCAAACAAAGTGACCTTGGCCATCTCCATTCCATTCCTCTAAGGCTTTGTCAAAAACTCCCTTTGTCCCATTTGGCACTTAGTGAAACCAGCTTGGGGTTACATTTCCCATGTCAATCAAGCCTCCCGTACTGTCAAAAGTGGGCAAGTTGGTTTTGAGCAGGGCATTACCTGGAGCACAGATTGATACTTGCCCATTTTTCATGGACATTTTGCAGGATGTGTAAGGAAGTAACAAGAGAAACTCCTATTGGATGAAGAGATCAGAGAATGTACTGATGATATAACAATCATGATTCTTCTTCTGAGCCTACTCATAAAGCAAAGAAGATAGATGATATAAAGAGCTTTTCTGTGGTTGGCAGTGTCTGTCATTTTTGATCAAGATAATATCAGAATCAGGCACACTAAATAGAGATAAATGTTGTTTTCAGAGAACTGTGGGCTTTTTTTGAGAACACTTCCTCTTCTGTTGAAGACCAAAGCTGTTATTTTTAACCTAATGAGCTGCTAAGAGGGAGATATATCTGTTTTGTGCAAAATGCTACCGGTCTCTTTTGTTAGAAAATCTCAAAAAAAACAAAACAAAACAAAACAAAACAAAACAAAACAAAACAAAAAAAACCACAAAAAAAACCCACCAAAACATCAGAATACAAATACAAAGTAGATAAACTTGTTGATATTCTAAAAAATAAAGGAAGAAACATTATTTAGCAAAAACCTTCAACTTTCTTGCTGCTTGGCTTGAAAGACCATTTTTTCTTCAGCAAACAAAAAGACAGTTCTGCCCTTAAGTCAAGACTCGGCTTGACTTAACCACATACCTAGGGAGTTCTGTGGTTTCTACTGCAAAAAGATATTAGTACTGCTGTGAGATCTGTAGTCTCTGAACGTCATCATGCCAGCAAAATTATCCCAAAATCCACTTTGGCAATAAATTACAGTATTATCCTTGTTTTACACATATCACAGATTACATGACGTAGCTCAACTCATGTATCTGGAGGTTATCAAGAAGCAGATTCTAAGAGCCTCGCTGTCACTCCTGAGAATTTTGACATAAATTCTACTCTTTCTCAGTGCAAAAGGTTTACTTGAAATAGACGGTAATAGCACACAGCACTCTTGAAAAAATCGAGTGAGTTTTATGAAAGCCATAGAGTGAGTACCAGAACATGAGGACCTGTAAACTGAGCCCCTGTATCCTTGAAATGCAGTGAGTATCTTGCACTGGAGACTGATTCATGTGAGATTTACATCTACCAGCTAATCTATGTAAGAGAAGACTGCAGTTTTATTAGTTTACAAGTGAACAGGTTGTTTTTTGAAAATTGGCAGCAGCCAGCTAGAATAGTAACAAATATGAGCAACTGCAGTATGGTTAATAAAAGTTACTGGGAGCTCATCTATTTCTGGGCAGTTTCCTTTCTATTGTCTCATAAGCAACAGAAAGACTATATGTCTAGGACTTGCAGAAAAAATCCCAGAGCAAGGGGGACACTGGCTTCTTTCTGGGAATAGCTAAAATCTGTGCAGCTCATTCTGTTCATGGCTGTTCATGACTCCCCATTTCCAGTGGGGGGAAGGGGGTGTTGCATAGAAAGAGACAGAGAGGGAGAGAGACAGAGAGAGAACATATCTCTCTCTGCCTCTCATTAATTCTCTGWCCTTCCTCTCTCCTTTATGAAACTCAAATTGAAACTGATCTTCAAAGTGCCCAAGCAACACAACRTATTTATCTTTTCTCAGATTTTGCAGAGACTGTCAGAGAAACCATGGGTTAAGAATTGTTCTCTACATTTGAATGAGAGAGAGATTGAGATGCTATTACTTTTCTCAYATTTCAGTATTCAGGATGTTCCCACCATTTTTAAACCTTTTTACCTGTGAAAAGGCAGTTGATAAATCCCTGGTAGATTAGAGCCACAGTCCACACCAGGAACTTTCTAAGCACTGTAGAGTGAAAAAGTCTTACATTTCCATGAGGAAGAAAAGGTTCTGATTGCTGGAGGATTAAAAAAGAGTCTAGTCTGTAGAACCATCTTGGGAACCAAGCAGCAAACTGATGTARCTGTCTGGATACTGTATATAGCAGAGATTTTGTAATGTGTGTGTGTGACCTAAAGTGCCACATAATATGCACTACCAGGAAAAGTTAGCATTAAGGATTCAATTAATTAGTTAATGAGTGTMAAAAAAATTGGTAAGAAACCACCACAGACCAGAGAGATGCTCCAAGCATGAATGAAGAGTTCAGGTTCTAGCAGGATTTCAGACACATGYCAATGAGGTGGAAATACATATGGAAATTACAGAAAATAAACCATGATTTTCCAAATGTTTATCACCCATATCGGTGGGCTCATGTTCCTCCTTACAACTACTGCCCAGCCTGCTCTTAATGTGTGTGTCCTCCTCCCCTCAGCAAATCTACAGATTCAGCAGAAAACATGGTCTGGTATTGCAGAACGTTTGTGACACTTGATCCTATATAAAGCCAATATGGAAAAGACATAATTATTCTCCTGTTGGCTTTTTCATATCTGAACACRTAGTCCTCTTGTGTCTAGACTGAATACTGTTGACACTATTTATCTACAGAGGTAATATTTCTAAATACTTTTGTGTTCTGGTCTTTGAATTTTCTTCACTTGCATCACAGTGATTTGAAGAAAGGGAAGAATGAGAAGGAAGAGGGAAATCCCCTGAGTCTCCCCAACCCAGATAAAATATTTAACAATTTGAGGCAGAGCGTTACTAAGACCAAGTAAAATTGTTCCTGTTCATTGAGCCACTGTTTACCTTTTTCACAATGCCATGACACCATTCATTCACGTCTATTTTTACACTTATATTCCAGACCCTTTCTTTCCTAGACTGTTCCCTAGACTACTACACTCCACATTGAACTGGTACAGCTGATTGTCCTTTACAAAGRAAATCTTGCATTTGGGCTAAATTCATTGTATCTGGCTTCTGTTTGGTTGTTTTTTTGCCTTTCTTCCCCTCTCAGGACATAATGCTTTAATTTACCAAGATAATTTTGCATTCTTAGACTGGTAGTCCCTYGTGGCTGTGTATATGGCCAGTCAGCTCTGGGCTTTATGAGATCTGGACATGAACAGAATAATTTATAAGTGGAACACAGWGTTAAATTCTGTGGGGTTTGCTTTTCTCAGTGATATTAATTCATAAAACACACTCAGGACTTTTGCCTAGCATCAATGACAACTGCACAGACCCCATATCCTTAAACTTCAATACAGAGTAGCTACATCCAGACTCTGAGTGTATTTCACCTAACTTCCTATTAGCAATAAATCTGGGGGTTGTCTAAAATGGTAATCTTCCTTCCACACAGATTTGTACAAGAATACTTTAATTGTCTGGGTAGCAAGTCCCACTGTCTGGGCACCTTTCCTAGTTCTCTGCTTAATTGACTAGAATTGATTTTTTTAGCAGTTAGGCAAATGTTAAGGTGTTACCCAGGCATCTGAAAACTGATGTTAGTGTCTCTGCTATGTGCAGGCCTATAAGCACTGACACTTGTCTTTGAAGAGAGTCATCAAAACTCTCTTGGAGTGGTCCATTTTGACACTGTAGAGGGGAAATCTACCTGCCTGCTGATGTAAAGCAGTAAATTTCATTTTAGTTTTAATCTGAGCTGAAAGTTTTCCTGAGTGACTGATTTAAAAAAAGGCCAAAGTCCTACTGAAAGTTACAAGGAGAAAGAATACTCCTGTGAATGCCTCACTGATCCCAAATGCAGCACATATGCAGTGTATCTATCATCACACATAGGAAATATTTCTGTTCTGTACCAAGAAAGGGCTGAATTCCCAAGTCCAGTCAGAAAGAATGGTTTCTGCTTCTGTGTATCTGGCAGGATAAGCTGTCACTACTAGATGCACCACTTATTTATGAAACATTATGTTAACATTTGTCAGTTGAAGGGCAGCGTAGAAGAAAGCGTTTCTTCTTTCCCTTGTGACCAATCATTCATCAAAACATTAAATGCAGTACAAGATTGGGCATGAACCTTCTATACTGTGTTTGGCACCAGCAGGGCAGTTCTGCAATCTCCAATGCTGATGGTTGCTAGCTCGTTAGAGACAGAGAACTGCTGTGTTTATCCAGGTTCTTGTCCTGGACCCTACCCTAGAAAATTTCAGTTTGTGCAAATACYTATAAGCTAAACAAGGCAGCATTTGATAAACACGTATTTGTAGGCTACACAAAAGGCTTTATCATCCACCTGCCACCATGGTGACCAGGGCCAAAGTAGATTCTGAAAACCCTGCCATGCAACCGTAGTACTTCGAAGGTGCATTCAAGATTACAGCTTTTGGGAAACACYATAAACCATGTGCAGACTCAGAAAGCCCCAGATATTTCCCTCAGCCTCAGCCAGATCATTTCATGTTGTGCAATGCAATGAATATCACAGACAATTTGACTAGGCTGAGTGTGGAGCACAAGCACCAGTCAGCTCCATCACACACCCA
The DNA here is from genome assembly GCA_902810485.1 of Alauda arvensis. Lineage (NCBI taxonomy): Eukaryota > Metazoa > Chordata > Aves > Passeriformes > Alaudidae > Alauda > Alauda arvensis. Next base: position 682,433 of record CADDXX010000064.1, on the reverse strand, counting down.
CATCCAGGAGTCAATATAGGATTTCATGGCTGCTCTTGCTTGGCTAATGTCATGGAGAACAGAATTCTGGAAAGCTCTGCCTCTAAAAATATGTAGAGGAGATGGTGGATAGTATCCAATGGTCTCAGCCAAAACTACCTGCAAGCTCTGTGGGGCTGGCAGGGTAGGCTGAAAAATTCCACCTCTCCTATACATTTTAGTTGGTAGGTGTTTGTGAACACCTCACCTACAGTCTTTACAGCAGGATTRTTCAGTGTTTTCTGCATAAATCCTATTCAAACACTCTTTCTGTCCAGAGACCTAGGCACTGAAAAACTGTGATGCTAAGGGACCATTTTTTGCAGGTGGGCTAGCCTGGTCTCCAGGCTATAGAATGCCTGACAGTAAGCCACTATTAATATCTCATCTTGCTATTGAATTCAACTCCAACTGKTTTTCTCTTTAAATTAATGCCTTTACAATTTTGATATAGTGATTCTTTTTGATTTTGGGCCAATTTGAATTTCTTTTTCTAACAKAACAGGTAGCAAGTTTAACAGGAAAAACTGAAGGAAACTAATTCTGCCACAATAGGGGTGAAAATAAAGTTTTTGTGAGGATACTACTGCACATCCACCAGGGTAGTGGGAGAAGTAGAGCAACAGCCCCATGCCTCATGTAAGATATTTAAATTCAGCCTTTTGACTGGGCTGGGACTATAGGCTGTATGCTTCTCCATCATGTGAGACAGTTACCTCAGTTACCTAATTTTGGGATGTAAGTCAGGATATTGAAGTTTACAGAGTGAGTAAAAAGAGCAAAACAATGCGGTACAGGAAAGGGACACTCACAACAGATAGGATGATCAATAAGACAATCACGTCTTTRGAGTGAGCAATMCTGCCAGAATSTCTGTACTKTGCTCCACATGGGAGGTGTTTCAAGGGCCTGGTTGGTTGCTTGGAGCTTCTGTGCCTACTCTGGGTGGTCAAATCATTCAGCTTATTTTCTATTGGTTTGCTTGGCTGATGGATTGTTTCAGTTTCACAGGATGTTGCTGTGAAATAACTGTTATTACCCAYGTGGCATACTGGGAGGTCTGTAATGATCACATGAAGTGTAGCTTATGCTGTCTACTCAAACGCTTCACACATATACCTACGGAATAAGAACATAGCCTGGAGTAGGTGAAACACTGACTAGGGTCAAGAGTTGAGCGTTTGGATTATGCAATTTTTGTTCTTTGGGAAATCAAAAAGTGTGGGAGCATATCAGTAAATTCATTTTTAACTCTATCAGGATCCTGCTGCTACCATTTTGATTGTTTGTTTGTTTTTGTTTTTATCTGGAGATTCATGCTTTGGTTTCTTTCCCAAATAAAACTATGGGGTCTATCTAAACTATGTGGTCTATCCACCTCTTCTACTTAAAGTAATAAAGAGACAGCGATGTGCTGGACCAGACTTACATCATAAAAAACATGAGTAAGGCTCTAAAGCAAAAACCACAAATAATAAAATAAAATTCATAGTTGACTCTTCTTTTTCTTCTATGCTGTTCATAACACACTAATAACTGTACAGAATCTGCTCTGGAGTCTATTTTAAAATAAAGTATTTTGATTCTCTCAAAGCAGGATTACTCCAGAAGGCTATATATAAAGCATTAAATATGCTATTAACACAATATAATACAGGTTTTCCATTATTTTTGGTCATGCCAGTAAACAAATGGACTTTTACTTCACTGAAACTAAAGCAGACAGTTGCAAACATTGACTTGACTGCATAGTGCTTCTCATGTTCTGCTTCTCATCATGCCTTGCTCATGTTAAGGAATTTTTTCTCACAAAAAAGAAATGCAATGAAGATTTTACATGTTAGATGCAAGCATTTTCTCCCACTGTTTTTTCTGAAAGGTGAGAAACCTGTATGAATWCTTTTTGTCAGTTCCTTCTTTTTCATCTAGCTTCTTCCACTGCTCACAGATGCCTGCTCGTTATCCCACCTTCATTAGAGAGAGAGAATTCTTCACTAGGTAAAAAAGAAGAAAATGTTCACAATAGGAAAGGTCTCTTCTAATCAGGGCCAGACTAAACTTCAGGCAAAATTCCTAAACTGTGTATTAAGTTAATTGTGTTTCTCAACCTTTATCAGTAGCCGCTTTAATACGAAATCAACCCTGTTCTCATTTGAGCTCATTAGCAGTTTCATTTGTTTCCCAGGTGAAGTTTCATTCGTTCATTGTGATTTTCAGAATGAAATGAAACGGCATCCAAACAGACAGACATTTCCGTACGTCTGTCTTAGAGAGAATTGTAAATGATAACCGAGTCAYGGAAAGTTTACTTTAGTCTGGAACATCAATTCTGATGCACTAATAATTGGATGCAGTTCATTTTTGTTATAACTCCCAGAGCTACTTCTATGCAGTATTAGGAGGAAAGGAACCTCAACACAATAGCTGTACATAGATAGCATGACAAACAAAATGCAAATGTTTAGAAACTTTTAATATTGTTCTTTGTAACCAATACATGGATATAAAAACACGTAGAAACAGGAAAAAGGAATGAATTAATTTTAAGTGAATGTGTAGTGAGATTTTTGCATTTGTATCTTAGTTGGATATTAATTAAATGAAAGAAAAKAAAGAAAACTATATAAATTACTCTCTTAACTTTGATTATCATAATATATGCACAGGTAGGGTGACTAGTTTATTTGCACACCTGTGTTGACACTTGTAATTTACTTCAAAATACAGAAGCACTTGCAAATGAAAACTGTTAAATCAATGACTCATAACAAAGTGGTTTGCTGGTTTTTGGTTCATTTGCTTTCCAGATAGTAGTACCTAGGACTCTGTGGTACATTTGGTAGGGGGATAAATTTTCATTTCTCATTTCAAGATAAGCATGTGCAAGAGTACTGCAGGCAAGAAGATAGGCAAGAAGATAGAGATTATCCCTCTTGATTTTGTGAGAAACTCCCTTCACACATTTCTCCAAAGAGGAGGAGGAAGAGATGTAAAATTAGCAGGGTTGCTTCTGTMGGTAGTGGAGGGGATATGTTCCTCTTTGTAATGATGCTGCTGAGACACCTTACAACCTCCGCTGCTTTTATTTATTCAGCGTGCTTAGAGCAGTTTTCAGATTTGTTCTARATTCCAAAGAATTTGCCAGGTACAGAAGAGTAAGATTATTGAATTTGGGGTTTKTTTCCTCTTCTTTATCCTTTGCCCCTTATTTGGAGTAAGGCCAGTAGCACAGCTCTAACAGGGCACATTCYATTTGTCTCTACTCATGCAGAAGTCCAAGATTTTGTGGACTTCTTTGTGAACTGATACAAAATTTGAGGTCTGGGGATAGGGTTGAAATATTCCGTACTCTCTACGAGCATATTGAGTACTTTTTTGCTGGCTGCCAGAGTTGAGTGTTTTGTCAGTGACCTTTAGCTTAGCACAGTTATCTGCAATTTTGGGGTCTAAACTTGGTGACTCTGGTGGTACCTTCAGTTGTACATGCTGGAGCACAGAGTAAGCATGGGAATTGTAAAGCATGGTCTCCCACCACATGCAAAAGCACGGGCTGAAGTGGAGCAGTATTTTGGGTGCTCAGGCTGTCAGTCTCCCACCACTGAAATAAAGCATTTTTTATCTAATTCTCTGGGCAAGGATGCTCTGCTGGCTGTGCTGGGGCCAGGATGTCTGYGATGTGTCCTGCCAGGCCTCATTGCCAGTGACAATGTCTGGAGCATCCCCTAACCTCCACTGCCCTTTCTCCTTCCATGTGGAAAAACAAAAGGATTGAATTTAKCCCCTGAAAGAGTCAGTTAAAGAGAAATTATTTGACATTTTTAAAACTGTTTTTTCATTGTAGGCAATTTGTAGTGGAAAACTTTTTTTCAATCCTGCGCTAATAAACTCACAAAAATTTGGAGCCAGACAAATACGTATGTGTCTAGACTTCCAATGCATTTTCCCTTTTTAACTCACTTCTTTTCTAGACAGATGCTGCTCAAACAGGGTATGCATGTGCATGCACATATAATGCTGTGTCATAATGCTATTTCCAGTGTAATCAGTTGACAGTGTATATGTTCTGACTCTCAATCCCTCCATCTGAGCTCAGAGCAGCAGCATGCTGTCCCGCAGCCTCAGGGGGTTTTATCTAGACTGGGGAGGAAAAAGAAAGAAGTATTCTGTCTGTTAGGAACGGCAGGCAAGGAGACGGGCAATGGATGGGCCAGCTGGCCAATGGGTTTTTAGATAAATCAAATTTCTGCTCTATGCTTAGGAGCAGCTATTAATCTGTCACTGGGACTTGAATTTGTTGCCTTTCRACAGAACTGGGAAACACATTAGCCTTGTCATCAGACTGGAGTACATTACAGATTTGTCAGAATATGTTGTTTAATTGTTCTCTAAAACAGGTTGAGGGTCCTAAAGAAAGCAGATATGTGGACTTAGGAGAGTCACAGAATTCTATCGAAGCAGCCACAAGTTATCTCATGCCAGGTATCTGTTTCCAGGTCTCTGTGGTGAATAGGGGTTGGTGAAGGCATTGCTTTGAAAGGGTGAACAATGGGAGTCAACCTTATCTCTCTTCACCAGAGAAAGTGGTGGGTCTGTSAGCATATTTAGCATGAATACTCCCTGAAAAACAAGTCTGCAGAGAAAAAAAAAATCAATAATATGTTTTGTACAGATTTGTGCTTGTTTCTGGGTCAGACCAGACAGAGAAAATAAAAATTTGCTTGCTARACTTTTTATGCTCTGATAATTTTAATCTTTTGATCAGTGGAAAATCTAAAATACTTTGGCTGCTTTCTTGTAGAATCCCTTTTATTTACTATAATAACTTGTGCACTCACATTTGTCTTGGCCAGTCTCAAGGGCTGGTGTCTCAGGCCAACATCTGCAGGTGTGACCATGAGCCACCAGTCTAAAGGAGTGAGCTGAATGCTCGGTGTGGTTCAGCTCCACTCTGTGTTTTTAGTCTATGGTGCCCCTGGTTTTGCTACATTATATATTTTCTTTTTATTGTTATTTCTACAATGAGGGGTAGAGTTGAGTACTGGCTAACTTGGTGTCCCACCTTTTGTAGCACCACTTCATGACTAATTGTTTATATCCTAGCKGATATTTTTGAATAAACTAGTGAGTGAAAATCTGTCCTGTGCCTTTTACTGTAATGATCTTTACTCACCACCCTCTTTATCTGCAATTCWGATGAATGAATTTGATTTTGCCAGCCAAATCATCCCATTTATTTAAACGGGTTGGTTAAAACATATGAAATTTCTTGAAAATAGGTTTTGTAAAAGATTTTGAATTTTTTGAGTTTGCCTAAATACTAAATGCATTAAACCAAGAACAGCTACAGGGATGTCCCCCAGACAGTGCTGTTGTTTGGTCCATCCAGCACACCACTCATCTCAAGCTGGCTGTCTAGTCAGTTGTGSCTGACTGAGAGACATACCACAGAAGAACAGGCTGAATAAAATAAATCTCCTCAAGTAAGATAATTTAAGAACATTATGTGTTGTGTTGTGAGCAAGTTCTGAGCAGCCCTGGGCTCACCTTGTCTATCAGCTGGTTATGGAAATGAGACGAGACGGGGTCTTGGATTGGAGATCTGAGGTTGCATTTATTAAGGGGAACACAAGCACACGTGGCCTCCCCAGATGCATAATCCAAGAGCGCAGACCGGCCGAAGCTGGCCGGTTTTATAGTGTACAATGTGAGGGGGCGTGGTCACCATCAGGCTCCGATTACTAGGGGCAGGATCTCCTGACCTTTGTTTGAGGGAGAGGTTTTCCTCTCCCTCAATTATGTACGTTATTAACGTACCTGAGCTAAGCTCTCTACTTTGAACACCTGAAACTGARAATTAGAATCTATTCCTGAGTTCAGATTTGAGAGTTTCATTGCTAGTGGASAGGTATGAAGTTAGTTCCTTCCTTTTGCCTGTAGTTTGTGTCCATGTCAGCTCCTGCAACTTAGACCCATTGGAATGGAATAGTTTCTGAAGAAATTTCTAATCTATGTTATTCATCAGCTGAAAATGGCTCCAGGATGCTTCCCCCAAAACATTCAAGTAGTGGTTTGCACCTTTTTGTGGATCATTCTTAGGATTAGAGCAAACGTATCACATTCAGAAATTTCTGGTATCTATGCATCTGGTGTTTYAATACTTGAAGTATTTGAAATATTGAAAGAAGGTTTTCCATGGAAGGAGGAACGTGAAGCTTGTCCCCAGGAATAACCCCAGAAAATRATATGCAAAATAATGGGTTCATTTYTTCCTACCATTGAATCAAAAGRCCTTTATGATCATCATTTTTAGTCAAAGGAGAAGACATTTTCAGCTTCARAAATATTTAAAATCCAAATATTTTCAGTAACTACTGTTAGGTTCCTGTTTCAATGCATCTTTAGCTGTATCAATCTGCATCTCATTCTCAGCAACATAAAGTTAGGACTAATATTATGAGAAGTTTATATTTGAACATCTTCAATTAAAAAAAAAAAAAAGCCAAGCAATGAAAAGTCTTGAACAGCTTTATTATGGATTACTCCCTAAAGACAAATATTACTTAAATTYTTTGTCAACTCCTTTGACAAGTTAAGTTATTCCAAACAGTAAAAAATGCATGCCAGTAGCTTTCTGCTTTAATTGTGTTGAATGCTCATTTATTAAATATTTTTCCCAACAGTTTCTTTCCAAGAATATGTAAAATATCTTTAATTACATGGAACTATATTGACAGCAAGTTGACAGATTCTACTTCTCTGAGACATATATGACTATGTTACTTCCAAGARATTCAACACTTCAGTTAACAAGGTGACCTGCTGTGCTTTTGAAGGGCACATTTGAAGTTCATTGAAAATAGGAAGATCTGGATGTTTGCAAGTGCCACACACCAACACTCTGTCATACCTGTAGCTTGTTACAGGAGCAGAACAGAGCAGATCTAAAAGCAGTAATTTCCATACTTGTTAAAAAGAAGTACTTTACTAAGGAATACTTGGTGACAACAAAGATACAGCAAATTTCACTAGTGTAACACTAATCCTGATAGTAAATACAAGACTATATCAAGACAAGTCAGTAAGGTAAAGATACAGATGGAAMATGTAGTGGGTGGAAGCATATGTAGTGTCTGAATGAAAAATGTAGAATGCTAAGGAGGAGCATGTATTTTTAAGCAACAAAATTATCTGGATGAAGTATGTACATGTTTATGGTCTGGCACCTGGCATGTGTTACATGKTTTGTTTTAAGAAATTCTACCAGACCTGTGTCAGGACAAATCCCTCCCTATTAATAAGATCTGTAGTTTATAAAAAGACAGCTTTTTATGTTGCCAGTTCAAGTGTTCTGAAATGTCCTCCAAAATGTCAACAGTTCAGACTGCTACCCTTGTGCCAGTGCCACCCTCACAGGAGAAGTCTTTTCCCATTTGTCTGTGCATGCCTGTGGCATGACTTSAGCTGCCAGCTTCACAATCAAGTCATCAGGGACCTCATCCCAGAACTTGGACCCTCATCTGCCTGATGGGAATTTTCTCTTTGATTTTTACATAAATGTGAGAACAGTCATTAAGAGCAACATTAATTCTAACTTGAGGCTTTGTCTCAGCTGTAAATGTAAAGTATGTTGCATGGTCAGTCTGATTTAAAATACTCCTCCATCATATTTGATATTCTCCYCTTCTTTTCCCACCAAGCTCCTTTTTTGAACTCAGAATAAAACCATGAGGTTGTAAGAGGATTTATTCTTTATTTACACTTCATTACTGGTACTAACTTGGCACTCTATCTCTTGGGTCAATATCCAAATTAAAAATTAAGCCATCTCTCCTACCTTGAGATCATCTATTCCCTCCCTGCTATGAATATGTTCCCTAAGTCCTGATCTCAAAGTGGCATATRCTCTCTTTCATGCACAAAGAGCAAGCTCTGTAACATGATTTCAAGCAGCAAATTAAGCTCTAAGGGGAGTGACTAWTATTTATAGTAGTTCATGTTTTCTTGAGAACTTTAGCTGTTTGGGGAAGGAAGGGTCAAAAGGTTACATTTTTCTGCATTTCTCCCTCTTTAACTACTAGATAGAGTGTAGAATTTATGATTCATCTAAAAATGGACCTAGACCTTTCCTACAATCATTCCCCCTTGGGGGAGGTTTGGGACAGCCCMAAAAGTTATTTTTATCAACTCCTCCACTCCTTAAGATTCTGTTTTTAAAATGCTGGAGCCAAAATCTTTAAGCATCTCAATTCCAAAACTGAAATTGYAAGCAGTGCACCTTCCAAGCTTGATATTAATATGACATATCACGATTGAAGAGGAGCACCCAGAGAAAGGAAATCTTGACATTTCTGGTCTCCTCTTAAACATTTTTATAAAAATAAAACATCTGTAAGAAGATTCAGTATTCTGYAATAGACTTTTAGCAACTCATATGAGTATTACTCCTGAATTCAGGACAATTCACAAGGCAAAATTACTGTGTACATTCTGAAAATAATCGGTGACACAATAATGTATGTTCCTCCACCCAACCTCCATAGCGCTGATCTGAGAACTTCTCCTAAGCATCTGGATAAGAATGGGAATCATAGAGATCATTTTCTTGGGATCTGGATTAAGTCTGTAATCTTTAACCGGTTTATAAAAGAGTACTGAAATAAGATGCAGCCACATCTTTCTTATTTGCCTGAAATTGAGTGATAGCTCTTCTCCAAGTGTTATCCAAAATAAACTTTCCTTTTCCTTTAATCCATCAAAACAACATGGACATTCATACTCTGTTCTATCAGTCATTTTAACCACTTCTCAYGTTCTGTTTTACAAAACAATTTACATAATTAAACTAAAGAATACCTTCAGGCTTGGGTACACAGCATAGGAGCAGGTCTGAACTAGAAACTTTGTTACAGAGTCTCTTCCAAAAGCAGTAATTGTAGTGTCCTCATAYGCCACTGAAGAAGCTACTTGCTCTGCTGGCATGCCTGTCACAGAGTTGAGGCGCTGGAGATTCTGCTGCTCTTTTCCTTGTCCTGAGGGGCTCCTCAAGTCCTTTCATGTTCCCCATTCCTAGTAACCAGGACAGTGTTTAAAGTCTCCTGTAAGTCCCTCTTCTCTGTTTTCCCATGACCAGTAACTGCTTGRAATACCTGCACAACTTCATTAAACAAAATTTCCTTTCTTCTCCTGATGATTTCCATCCAGTCAGAGAAGGGCAAAAAACCAAAAAACATTAAAAGGTTAATATCTCCCTCTTAGCTAAACACTATTATTTACTTGCAAATTTGGGATAAATCCTCCTTTTCTCATGAACTACTACCTCTTACATGGAGATGAAAAAGTCACATACAGCTCTTTACAGCACCTCTCTGTCAGACATGTGTTAGCTTCAGCTTGTTTGTTCTTCCATTCTCCTCATATATTTCTTCTAACAGCACAGCACACTCTTCAACTATGACTTTGGTCTTAAAAGAAATATAAATCCTCCATGCCCTGACACCCAAGTGAGAGGAYGATCCTGATAACAGGACTGCCATTGTACAAAAGATGCTGGGGATACCAATGCACAGCATAATTTCTGTTTCACAGTTGCCCCTTSCACCGTTACCCCCTTTCAGCTACAGTGCAATTCACACATCTTTCATGGACACACTTAAGGCACTTTTATAACATACATGTGATACCAACCACTCTGCTGATGTTAGTTCATATTATGCCACTGAATTCTGTGATCTCTTTCAAGTAGCTGAAAGGTTTAGATCTGATCTAAACCTCGCTTAGGTCAGAGGTTGTCATCAGTCATTTAGGTCTTGTATTTCTCTTCCACCCCAGCCAATCCCCCCACATCAGTTCTTCCCTTTGTTACATATCTGTTGTCCTTCCCAGAAGTTTTGTGTGCACTCTGCATTCCCACCACGTTCCTYTCTTCACTGGGGCTGTGTTGTCTCCTTGCCTTGCCTTATAGGTTTCCAGGCAGTCCAAGGTTTCTGTGGTGTTTTGTGAATTTGTTCTGCCTCTGTCATGCCCCAAGRTTCACCGCACACACCCTGTGCCTGGATTGAGAGGTCTCTGCTGGCAGGGTGGATCATGGCAGCCTTCCACATGGCTTGCACTAACATATCCTCCTCATAAGAGATGGGATTTTAGGGCTGCTTCTATTGTTTTCATTCTCCTGCCTYGTGTGAGGTGGCCAAGGTGGTGAAAACACTGATTCTTTGTGCAGCATTGCTGATGCTGGCAGTAAAGGCAATGCTTAGCGGTTGTCAGAGTTGTGTAAGGGGGCTGCAACTGCTCTGCCTTACCTGATAATGCCACCCAAAACTCAGAGTTCAGCTCACCAAAAGGAACAAAACCTGCCACAGGGGACTTCCAGGTGATGTARGTATATGGGATTGTTTAATGTCCTTAGGATGGCAGTGGATAATGAAGCATGGAATGGCTGCCAAAGGCTACCAAAAATGACGGTTCTCTTTGCCAGGTTCCAGTATCACAAAGTGCACTCTTATACGTGGTCCCGCTGTACAAAAGCTAAAAAGACAATTCAAAAATATTGTGCACTTAATCAATACTAGTGACATTCTCCTTTATCTAGTTACAGCTGTCTGTCTCTGTGCTTCCAGGGATAAAAATTTTCTCCTAAAGTTTAATGACTGAACAAAACAGCTTCTGGATCTTGCTAAACTCTTTTGAAATGCTGATCTTTTGCCTGCTGCCAAAGGCATGAGAGTGGATGGAAATGGCCTTTGTCGGGTCCCAATGTCTGGGACAAGATCACAAGGAAACAATTTTTGAAAAAGTCACCTTCCTTTAATGCAAAACTTTCCAAATCAATTCATGTCATTGCTTATTCATGAAAAATTTGGCAGGACTGTACCAATCCAACTGGTATTGCTTTGTAAARCCAAGCAAAACAASCAATACATTTGATAGTAGAGTCTTWGGCTAACCAAAAGCTGTGGAAAATGAAGGTTAAATCTTCCTTTTCTTCTCCTTCCCTGCCACTCCCAGAAAGCTTTATGGCTCTAAAATGGGTTTTCAGCAAAATTTAAGCACCATAACTCTAACCTGTGATTTTAATAGTCAACCCTCTCAGCATTTGTAGTGCTCAGAGGAACATGTCCAGAACTGCATTGTATCTTGGCAGGGCTGAGGTGSCTGGCACAGCCATCATGCCTCATCCCAGCCACATCCCAAACTTGGTCTCTTTCCTGCTGAACTCCCCACAGGCAGCTTGGCAAGGTGGCACTCTAAGATGCACCAAGGACATCATGCTCAGCTACAAAATSTGTTGAAGGAAGTAATTTTTTCTTTTTTGATTGTGCTTGCAAAGGGGAAGTATTCTTGGGTCCCCTCCTCTATTTTCTTTTTTTTCCCCTCTTTTTCATTCATCGATAGGATAATTAATAGAAGAATTAATAGAAGAATTAATGCAAGAAGGAAAGAAGGAGTGGGCATATACATATTCAGCTACTCAGGGTGAAAGTGTAAAATTCACATCTCCAAGTATGACAGGACAAATGGTTTCAGAACCCATTTGTAGGAAGCAAATGCAAGACCCAGAATTTACAATTGTATCCAAGTATCAGCCACAGTTTCCAGGAAACATGAATCAAAAAATTTTTGTAGTAATTACCCATTTGTGGGGATAATTTCATGTCTCAAGGAGCCAGATAAAGTGCTTGAAAATAAATCTATTTCTTTGCTAATTACTGTCCTTTTTCATAGATTGAAACCAAAAGAAAGTAATCAAAGAAAAATTATATTTAAGTATGTAGGAGCTGATATCTCTGACATTATTATTTTTCCTTTGCTTTTACTGAATTCTCATATTGTTTCTCTTAGTWAGGGAGTTGGAGTTGTATGGGAAAAGGCTTCATCAGTGCTTTGTTATTTTGGAAACAAAATTTTGAGGCAAAAATATTTCCACTGAAAACCAAGAATTTCTGTTTGGGAAGGCTGCCCAGTTGCCTGTTGCTCAAGCAGTCTGCCTGTCCCATGCTTCAGGACTTACGCATCTCTTGGGAGGGGAGGGGATAAAACTCACAAGTAAACACAAGAAAGCAACAAAACAGGTATTAAATGCATCTTCCTGCATCCTCCTCTGCTGTCTTTCCAAACCAAAGAGAGGTGGAGTGTTTCACCACAAAACTCTGGAAACAGCCTGCATCAGCCTCTCAATTCCAGCTGCTGCTATTCAAGGCTTGCTGCACAGCCCACCAAAAATCACAGAGGGCTTGATTAAATACATGCAGTTTGTGTCTGTCTCTTAGTTCAGGTCAGAGCTAGTTCTCACCTTTTGAGAAGGGTCAGGGAAGGAAAGGGAGACAYGAGAGAAGATTTGTCCTGGTTTACAGTGAGCACATCAATGAGGTCAGAGGAACAAATTTGTTTCTTACGCAGGAAGAAGTTTGAAAATAACCATGAAAAATGCCACAGTCACTTTAAGTAATTTTCATAATGTTGGGCASGCCTTTATAGTTTACAGAAGTTATTGCTTCTGCAGTATCAGCAAGTGAAGAGCTAAATAAAATCTAGTGCAACAGCATTGCTGAAATTTTAMCCTAGATTTTCCCAACAACTTCCCCCTTTTAATCTGGAATACAATTGAGGCTTTATGATTTATTTTGACAGACCTGGCCTTCAGATATACAGTACTTGTCTTACTTGTTCCAGAGAGACTGCATATCATTTTGATCAACTCTAAAAATTCCCTTCAGAGCCAAGAAAATGACATTTACTGAGTCATAGCCCATCAAATACTTATGAATCATATCACGTTAAATAAAAATAGTAAAAAAAAAGAAACTGTGAGAGAAAATAAGGCTTAGATCTGTTTCCCTCTTTTTAATTCCCATCTGAAATGAGTTCTTTGAATATCTGCTTAAATAAAATCCATTAGTTTTTGTCCACAGAAAACAGAATTAAAAATGCTTGTAAGACTTTGCAATGTGCAGCATATGGGATCTTGAGATATGCAAGGCAAAACTGATGACTAACCCTGTAGGCATTATTTATTAACTTTAATTCRTACTATCTCATATCCTCCTGTCAGCTCACTCCTCCTACTCCTCCTCCTTTATTATTACAGATGAATGAAAACTGATGCTTCTGCATTCTTTTTAAACCATTAAAATGTGTTAATTATTTATGGTAAGGTATCAGAATGAATTACAAGACTCTGTCTCTGAAGCTTTCAGCATCTTATTGCAGCAGTTTCTTTGCTTGGGCATAGTTTAAAGCAAAATACAAGAAAYTATTCCAAAAAAGACATTCCCACATTTCTCTTCAGAATTTTACAAAGCAAATCATAGGCCAGTCTTCTGAAACAATGCTACACTTGTACAYTCTAGGGTTAGGCGTTTCAAAAGCTGTTTTATCACAAGAAAAAAAAAATAGGCAGGAAATGGGAAAGGATGARCTTATGCTAATGCAGTGGCAGCTGAGGGCATCTGTATGCCTTAGGCCAAGTAAGGGGCTCTCATTACCTGGTCCCAAGGCAATATTTTTGCTCTAAAAGCCCAAATGATTAATTAGAAAAATAAAATAAAGGAAAAAAAATGAAAAAGAACAGGGGGAAAAAAAGTTACAGTGCTTTAATAGTTTAAAAAAGAACAAGGCATTACTGCCTTCATTTTGCTGTGGGAAAGGTCCAGCTTCAGTTTTGGTTATTGTTTATGGGAATTTAAATCCATTTTCTGCATCTGCCCTGGGAGAGGTGTCAGACAGTGGTCAGAAGTTTTTGTTGCCTCTTACTCCCCTTGAAAATGTGTCATAGTGAGCAAAGGCTTGGTGTTTCAAAGGGTCAGAGAAGGGCGAGAGTGTGAGGCTGGCAGGGCCCCACAGCCCCCTTGGGTGGCCGGGCGGAGCAGGTGAGGAATTGCAGACTGTCCTAGAAGGGCGCCAGCAGAGCTTCTGCACTCCCACATGTGTCCTCCTGCCTTTCAGAGACAGGACAGCRCAGTGAAGTGGCCATGACTTCATCAACAAAGAGCACCAGTACCTCCTGCTCTGAGAGCAGCCAAGGCTGATATGCAATATGTAATCTGAATTAGTGAAGGTTTCAGGCCTCTGTGATCCCCCAGGCCAGATTCAGCTATGGCTGTGTAGGCACAACTTGTGCACTCATTCCCTTTAACAGGTGTGTGTTAAGTGTGTAAGAATCTCCAGACTAATCCTGTAAGGTTTAGTCTTCTTGTAGATCACAGATAATACTAATTATCCTTAATCATCATTAATTTCAATGAATCAATATAAAATTTTTTTTATGAACAAAAATGTAGGGAAAACAACCAATTCTTCTGTTTTTTCTGATACTAATAGTCATTCTAAATGACTGCTTTTTCTCTTTGGAGTGAACAAACTACATAAAAGAAATGGAAATTTTTTAGAATTGAAAGTGATGAATCAATTTTTTGATGCAGTATGACTGGGTCTTGTCAGTGTTGGCTGCTGACATGATTTTCTTTAGATGTCGGTAGTACAAGTTATGTAAGCATCACGCAACAAAGTTGAATGAAGATGTGCTATATCCCCTTACAATTATACAGCAAGTGGTGAGGGATATGAATCATGTCTGTAAGACACTAGATGCAACAAAGAAATTAAAAACAGACCATCTGTATCTCTAACAGAGGAATCAAGGATTGAATCCTGCGGCTTTAAAAACATAATTATGTGCAGATGTAACAAAATCAGTCTAATAGTAATTTTTTAAATATGGAAATTTCTGATTTGAAGGGATAGAAATTAAAGCTAGGAGAGGTTATTTTGGAGTAAAGCTATTTTGTGTTGCCTTTTGTAATTCTGGGAAGGAACTCCTGCCCTAATCACCTGCTTTGTGAGCACCTTGAAGTACATCTCCAGCTGCAAAGCCAAGGACACRGACACATATCTTACAGCAATAGATMCRAGAAACCAGGAGAACTGGGGTCCTCATTTGGAAAGAAATGCCCTCACACATCCAAGTCAGTGAATTTCAGGAGATGTTGTGTTCTCCAGTGCCCTGGGCAGTGCTGCTGCCGTGGTGGGAAGCATCCTGAGTGGAACAGCAGACACATTCCTGGTCTGTGGGTGCACCCAGCCCATATCCATTCCTAAGCAGGATGCACCACACATCCCCCAGCCTCAGCAACCTGTGCTCACTTGCAAAGGGGCAAAGCAGAGCTTGGCTTTGGATAATGGCTTTCCAAAGCTTCAGTCTTGTGTTTCACACAAGCCTGAACCAAATGAGTTCTGAGGAATGAAAGTATCAGGGGGAATAATTTCCAAAATGAGGTAAATGCCACTTGGCTATCCTATGTATATATCGTACATATTTGCAGCAGGAGCTAGACGTAGATATTGTTAAAAACTCTGAAGGAAGATACCATGACAATATTTTCAGGCCAGTAAAAYACAGGAAATATCAAAATGTTTGGGGGACTCAGGATGATGAGCTTAACACATTAGTTTTATCTATTTGTAGAATTCGGAGAATTTGGGAAGGACTTTGTAGAACTTATTGGGTAAAACCAACCCTCTAAACCTCAGGAAATCCCGCTGTAGGTTCTCATGAGCTGAACTGCCAGGACTGTCTGGCAGGAGAGAGTTATTGTACATCTGGGAAAAGCGTGTGACAGTTTCCAACTTCCTTCATAGAAACAACAAAAAATCTTTTACTTCACTAAATAATTGGGGAACAAAACAGCTTCAGCTGTGAAATTCTTCCTTTGCATTGCTTTCTTATAACAAATTTTGAGTAAATTTAGCTACTAAAATTTTTGAGAAGTAATTTGAGGAAGTAAGAACTCCAAAATAATTCGTTGCACAACCCTTCCTTAAACAGAGTGCCCTTGGGAAACATATTGTCCAGAAACTGGAGCAAATATGTATGACATTTTATTGCAAATTTAATGTTTAGCTGAATAAAATAAATTTTAAAACAATACATATTTGTGAATAATGTTTTTTATCAGTTGRTACTGATAGACTTCTTCAAATTTCGGGAGTCTAGCAGGTTCATAGTCTGGTCAATGCACTTGTTTGTCCCCTTTATTAATGGACAGCAGTTACCAGCTAACAGAAAATCAAGAAGTGATTTCTGATGATTTCATTTTGTTTGGGTTTGTTTTACACAAGACAGCTTCCTCAAATTCTGTACCAAAATGACAGAGTTCATCAGGTCTTGTGGTCACTGCACATCTTTGGTTACCTTACATCATGTGACCACATGGATCAGAAGAAATAAGGGATGCTCTTCTAGRTTTTTTGATGAGTCTGGTCAGGAGTATGAGTCAAAATCTCTAAAGGTTTAAAAATTTATTCTACAAATTGCTTAGTGTCTCCCATAATATCAGTCATGTCAAGTGACACTTTACCTATGAAGTCACCTATGGAGATATAGAGCCCAAATAGCCATCAATGTACTGTCTAGAAAATCATTTAGAACAAGGTGAACATGGAAAATAAAGGCAAATGAAGTATTCACACGCTCAGAACAGACACTTAATGACCCCAAACATTTTTTAGCTCCATTCACTTGCCTCTCCTATCCCTTTTTATGTAAAGTTTCCTTGTATCTGTGAGATCTTAGTGGATTCTTTCTGCCAGTAAGGGTTCACTACAGCAGGGAAGTATTGCAAAATCTGTTCTCCTTCTGGGGGAAAGTGAAAAGGAGGGTGTTTGAGACTGCATGTTGGGAGCAAAGGGCAGGGAGGGGAWGGGAAACCGCTGCTTRCAAAAYATCCAGAATTCAGATTTCCTCTTTTGCAACTTCTYTCTTACAGCTTATTATGTTATTCCATGTCTGTACAATTTTTTGTTATTGGACCACTTTTCTGTGTAATTTTTTCTTGAAAGTTACAAAGACTATGCAGCAAGTTTTGAGTGAAAACAATTCAGTATGGAGCCACTGGATGCTTTACACTAGTTATAGACCTCAGGTTCAGGTTGCCCTCACAGTTCCACTAAAGCAAGTTTATTTCCTTTGGTGGGATTCCCATGTTTCCAACCAGGCTCTAAATCTTCATGTGCTGAAGCAGAACTTAGGGTCTGAAGGGCAGAGGGGATATTTTGCAAGTAGAGATGCAATTGCCCGAGCCACTTTCACTTTTTGTTCTGGCAGTGCTSTCAGGTAATGTCACTGGGCAAGCATTTCTCCCCAAAGAACTGGGAATTGCTATCCTGAAGCTCATGAGACCATGGTAAAATTCAGCTGTCGTACATCAGAGTTAACAGTTTAGCTGCACAATTTGAGGAGGTTTAAAAATCTAACAGAAGAGATGGTTCATTTCCTAAAGAAGAAATGGATTATTAACTTAGGGGTTAATAATGGGTTTTTCATTGGAAGAATGCATGCATGAATGTGGCARAGCCAGAGCGGCATAATTTAGACCWAGGGAAGGGAATAAACAATAATGAAAGAGGCAACTTCTCCAAAAAATGTACTAGGTTGATGGCTATGAGGATTTCAGTTGTCTTTTTTAGAAAACTGGCAYGAGTAGCAGCTTTTGTGCGGGTTTCCTCACACTGCTCCTTGGCCTCTGTGAACCTTTGCTCCCTGCAGAAGAGGTGTGCCYGCTGATGCCCTTCCTCTGGTGAACCTGACCAACCTGTCCATGCCTTGGCTCTCAACAGCTGCTTTTTGCAACTCTGTAACACTGAGGCAGAGATGAGGATCCCTATGCTGTTTAAAGAAATACTTTTCAAACGCATTATTTTGCAAAAAAAAAAAAAAAGTGTGCAAGCTTTGCTTGCTCCATTACCATCAGCACATTCATTCTCTAGAAACCTATTAATTTGCATGCAGGATAAGTTATTTATCTTCATCAGCTCTTCTAAAATGTCCTTACTGGTCTTATCAGAAAAGTGGTGCTATAGGTCTATTTTAAACAAAGAACACAAATTTRCACTCTGAGCTACATCTGCATCTTTTGTGCATATGTGTACTCTTACATTTGCCTCGGTTGCTTAAAAGCTCATATAAAAACTAATTTAAGAGACATAAATACAAGGGGGAGGTATCTACTCTCTTTTCTATGTGTGAAGAAGGATCAATTGCTTGGGAAAGGTCCATGAAACAGATTTAGCTCTATACTACTGATTCCTCTATTAGAATATCCACTTACATTCCTCACACTTTGATAGTAAAAGTAGTTGAAGACGGTACTGAGGATTTCCATACTTGCCTTTACCTCRCTGTTTTGTTTTTTGGGTTTTTTTGGTTTTGATTTGGTTTGGTTTGGTTTTTGTTTCTGTTTGTTTTTGTTTGTTTGTTTGTTTTAAACTGTTTCACAGTGATTTCTGAATAGCTGAATGTTGTACCTTTTAAAAGTGAATTTTTAAATTACATTTGTGTGTATCTACCAAGACAAATTCATTTCTACAACAATTGCTACAGTAGAGTAATTTGGGAAAATGACCACAACCATTCAAATAGAGACATCTTGTAATCATCCACTTATTAAACCCTCCTAGCACCTGGACTGTATTTACTATCACAATTTATTTACTGAAAAATGTCAGAGAAACGTGGAGCAGAGTCGTCCATTGTAAAGCCTTTAATGAATAGAAGCTTCTTGTTAAAACTCAGGCCTGGTTCCTTCAGAGATCCTTACTGCTTCAGCAGACACATTTTGAKCTTTAAATAAACCTTAATTCAGAAGATTTAAGCCTCAAATATAGCCCCCTTTTTTAAGCCTTAAATATGGCAAAAGTTTTTTGCATTTTATTTGATCACACAGAGTCAAGGGGTAAAATAATTCTGAGTCAGGTTATAATCATCCTGATTTTATATATTAGCCTGTAACCCTGGGCCAGGTTTGCATGTTCCTGATGCTGCCATCCTCAGCATGCTCCCCTGCAGTCAGATGCTCTTTGCTCCAATGGCAATTCTGACAAACAATTYGAGCTTTCCTCACAGTTCTGTTATTTTAGCTCTTAGAAAGAATGTAATGCTGTGAACTGAAAGACTTTGCTGCACACAGGATGACCTTATTAAATTCTTCTGAAGCTTCACTCTCATGAGACTCTTAAAAAGATTTTTGTATTTCACATGTTACAAGATGCAGTCTTGCGTATTTTTTCTGCTTCTTATCTTTCCTTCTTTGCAGTGTTTCTGCTAGCAGAATATATAATACTTTATATTAATATACATTTTCAAATGGCTATACTGGTCCAATTTTCTATATTATAACTGGAAACATCTCTCCAATTTATGGTGTGCATATTTTTTAAGAAAAGAATGCCCAAGCCAAGCAGTGTTTTAAACAAACATGTCACAACCTTGACCCTTAATAATATTTTATCTCCATTTCTATCAGATGTCAACACATTGAAAGAATCTTCTCTACCTTCCTCATATTTGAKCTCATCTCTTATGTAGAAGATAAGTTGCAGTGGGTGTTTTATTCTACTTTAGGCTGCAATCTTTATACTTCATAACCAGTCTTACTAATTTCCTTGAGTTTTCCAGGAAAAAAACAAATCAATGGAACATTCAAAAGAAAATTTTATTTATGAAAATGTGCATTCTTGGTATGAAAATGAATATTAGTGGGATTTCCTCAAATTTGACAGCATCAGCCACAAATAAAAAGGTTTGTTTTCACAAGCAATTGTAAATTATTCCCCCTTGTCTCCAATTAATAGTACAATAAGTTTTTGGGACCAATATAAGTTGGCAAACACAATTCAGTCTCTGAGAATGGGGTGCTGAATAAGAGCTAATGATAATAGCTGGTATTCAAAAGGGCAAAAGTGTAATGAGGCCCTGAGGCCCTCACCCTGAACAGTAAGAGCCCTGGGTGTTGCTTTTTACACTCAAACTTTATGTCCTGAAATCAGTAGCTGCAGTAGCTGTAATCCAAAAGGGGCAGCTGAAAAACAACATCAGTACCTCTTTGCAGTCCTCTGTTTCAAAGCAGATTTCCTTAGCTGGAGGATGAGGAGGGTTCATCATGTCCCTGCAGAGGCTCCCTTGATTACTTCCAAATATTCCCTTCTGTACCCCATGAGCCATTTGCTTGGCAGCACAGCAGGCACCAAGGTGCACAGAAAATACCCTGGCCAAGGCAGCCTCACAGGTTGGTGTAGGATGTTCTTCTCACCTGCAGGAAAACAGGCTTGAGCCCTGTGGGTCTACCTACAATCTTTCCAGTTCCAGGAAACATTGGTGCTGGCCTGCTGTCATGTTTTCAAAAAATGCCTGTAGGCATTTCCCCAGAAGATACTGCTGTGGTCTGCTTCCCACAGAGAGGAAGGTCTTGGACTGCACAGCCGCTTTAGACACCAGGGGCTGATGTTTAGTGTGGTGGGATGACCTGGCAGCTTCCTGCTAGTCAGATCTGGGCAGCTCCCTCTGCAATGCACAGATTTTTGTATTGATGTCCTGATGCAGCTCATTCTTGCCATGAACACCAGGTGTTGAATSTGGGAGATTAGAGTGTACACCAAGAACAACTGTATCTAAACCAGGGGTGCTTGTGTTCCGCTTTGGATTTGGCCTCTACCTTTTACATTGATCTTAGCTCAGGATGTCAACATATAGATTGAGATTGTGATGGCTAATTTACACATCATCATTTAATTGGTTGTGTTTTCACACCACATAGACACATGTAAAAGATTAATATACCTCCTGTTGACGAAGTTCCCTATAATTTTGTAATTCATGATGTAATTTACCATGTTGTTTATACCCAGATGTCTGTGACAGTTAAACTTTARGTTATCAGAGAAACATTAAAAAAAAAAAAAGTAGTGTGTGAATTAACAGCTATTCATTATCATTGACTTCCTGATATCATTGATTAAAGCTTGCTGATACATCTTTCTACAAATGAATCAAATCCCTTTTTTACCTACTGATTAGCTTTGACCTGACTCTTCCACAACAATAATTCCATCATGCACTTTGGCATTATAACTAGATATTAAGGATATTAAAATCCTGATTATGTATATAATTTCTAGTAAAAAAAGCAAACTTTAAACTGAAGAATAAAATTACTTTTAAAAAAATGTGATAAGTAATATTTTTTTCAAACATTAGTGTAATCTGAGTAACATCATCTTCTATTTTTCATACACCTTTTTAAAAACTTTTTTAGGAATTTAAGCCAGTAGCAAAAGTGAAATAGAATCAGGGATGTTACTGGCTTTAGCACAAATTTTGGTCCATGGCGAAACTTGATTTTGCTTTATTTTATTTCCATACACAAAAAAAAACGAGACGGTTTTTGCYGAGTCATGCCACTCTAGAAATTCCAGTGAGGATCATGATGAAAACAAGATCTCAACCAGCTGTTTGATAACCATACACAGAAACCTAAAATCACCCTACTTTCTCCAAGCATAGCCTTATCATCCAAAGGCAGAGATATCTGTGACAACTTTTCAGGTTATAGTCAAGCAAGCTTCCTGAGGGCATGCAAATTTGGAAATGGGACACTGAGAGAATGGTAGAGGTAAAATGTGTGCTTATCTAGCAAGATATTTTGAAAGCTTGTTTCCCCTCTGACCCTCATAGCATATGTCTAGACAACACATCACAGAGAAGAGCTTTCTTTGGCCAAGAAATAAGAAAAGTATTTGGGCCTCATGTTTCCCTGCTTCAACAGCATAACCTGTAGTCCTTTCCCTCACCTCTTCACCTTCCTAGCCATGGTTCCCTTTGTCCCYTCTATCTGTCCAATACTGGCAGAAGCTGAAAATGCTATGGAGCATTCAAGGAAGCTCAAGGGACACTAGCAAATCTGCAAGGAGATGGTGTGAAAACAGGACAGAGCAGAGATCAAGGCAAACACTCCCACACCTTTCAGGGTGAAACTGCAGGGAGTCCCTTTGGGGGTTATGGAGGGATTTCCTCCAAGCTGCTTTGTTCCCATCACTGCCCCCAAGATTTTCTTGCAGGTGGTACTGACCTGTGAGCTTCCTAAACAGAAAGGCAGAATGATAGAATGACAGAATATCTTGAGCTGCAAGACAGCCATTAGGATCATCAAGTCCCTGTCTGACTAGATGAAACTGGGAGTCTTACTGAACACATTGTCCAGATGCTTCTTGAATTCTGAYAGGCTTGATATCGTGACCACTTCCCTGGGGAGGCTGTTCCAGGGACTAATCCTCCAAGTGAAGAACCTTTTCCTAGYACYCAACCTGAACTTTCTGATGCAKCTTCATTCCACTTGGTTGTATCCTGCAGCTCACCCCAGGGAGAGGAACTCTCTCCCCACACTGACCCCATGAGGAAGGTATACCCTATTGTGAAGTCCCCCCTCTGCCTTCTCYGAGCTGAACAAGCCAACTGATCTTGGCCTCTCCCCATTAGACTTGCCCTTGAGACCTTCCTCCATGTGGGTGACCCTCCTCTGGTTATAYTCCAATAGTTTGATGTTTGTCCTCAAATGTGGAGCCCCAAAYTGCACTTGCACCTGCTGAAATTTATATGTTTGCTAACTCCTTAGGTCCAYAGCCAATATAGATCTCTCTATAGGCTCTGTCATCAAGGGAGTCCACAGCTCCTCCTCGTTTAGTAATGTCAGCAAAGTTACCTCATGTACATTTGACTTCTCTGTCCAGATCAACATTAAAGAGCACCAGCCCTAACACTGAGCCCTGGGGCACCCACTGGTGACTGTCCACCAGCCTGACATAATCCTGCTTGCTGTAACACTTTCAGCCAGACCCATCACCCTGTTTTCTCCCAATATTTTATGGACATGTTTCTCCATGTGCAGGACAGTTAGTCCAGAAGGTTACAGTGAGAGATAGGAGAGAAAGTTTTGCTAAATCCAAAACCTCACAACTACTGGTTTAACTTTAAATTAAATGACTGATCCTTGTCAAAAAAGAAAATTAGGTTGGTTAAGTGAGAATTACTGCTCATGAATCTGTGCTGGCTCTGACCAAAGGCTGCCTTGTCTCTCCAGTGCTTTTCAGTCACTCCCAGAATAACATTCTGTATAGTTTCACCAGGCACAGAAGTGAGACTGACAGGCTTGTTACCACCAGGTTCTTCCTTCTTAACCTTCCTGAAAGTAGGGACAACATTTGACAGTTTTCAGTCAACGGTGTACTATCTAGATTCTGAAGGACATTGTAAAATGATGGAGGGAGGTTCCAAAAGAAAGTTGTCCTGACCTTTTAGTACTTTGGGAAGAGCACCACCAGAGCCCATACACCAATGTGCTCCAGCTGGAGCAGGTGACAGGATCTGCTTTGCACAGGAGCACTGGTAAATTGCCTGAAGATATTGAAAGTCCTAGTAATAGGATTGCAATTGTTCACACAGATTGTGTCATTGTTGGCAAGAATGGGAACATTARGCATCTCTGCTCAACGTTGCTTGTAAAAAGACCTTCCACTCCTGCCTAACAGCTGTGGCTGTTCTGTTTGCACTACTGTTGCAGACTTGGGACAATTCGTGTCACAGGAGCAGCTGAAGACCTCACACAGGCAAATACTGAGGCTGCAGATGGGAAGAGAGGAGACTCTGGGGTGAGTAAGATGTGTCTCTGCTGGCTCTCTGTCAGCTCTGAAGGAGATCAYAGATTGTGCACAGGGTGCAAGCAAAATTAAAAGGTTAAGATTAATTAAACTCCTGTAACAATAAACGAATTCCCTTATTCCCAGTTCTGGCAATTTAACAAAAACTTGAAAGCCTCCATTTCCATTTGAGAAGATTAGGGAGAGGTAGAGTTAGTTTATTCTTAATTCTCTTAAGTTTTTGGGATAACGCAGTTTTCTTGCATTATTAATTGACACATACCAAGTTTAGAATGTGTCTTAATATCTCCCTTAACCTGTTTCTTACTAATTGATGGAAAAGATTGCTAAGAATATATTGAATGTTTATGAGCAAAGAGTCTAAGTTCCATACCGGTAATAACTATAAATATATTTAATTGTAGTTTCAGGGCATGCTCTGTTTTACTACACTTTATTTTCTGTGTATTTTAGTTTTACTGGATGTGTGGAATAAAAAAATGCCTCTATGACACCTCTTCCACTTCAGTTACACAGAACAGATTTTTCTCTGTTATTGGTACATCTAGGGTAAAATAAATAATTCTTTTTCATTAATGTACAATAGTCATTCTTAATACAGTGCCATCCTAAATAGTCTGTGTGCCAAAAACAGGCATCATTGATTTTATTATTTTTTCTTCAAAGGTAAGTTTACTGTGAATTAAAGTACAGTGTGTGCCCTTCTTCAGAGATATCTGAGCAGCTAGTCCTTTTCTATTARCCTGTTTTGATTATGAGACACATTAAATGTGCATTATTTGGATTGCTTTTGTGATGTTGATTCCAGGTCAGATGCACAAGTAGCCAAAATAGTAGTCATATAACTCTGAAAATATTCACTATTATTTCTGCATCATCAGAGCCAAGATCAGGCCCCACCTCACATCAGCTGATTCCAGTTGATTTTTCTGAAAGTATATCTAAATGAAGAAAACCTATAATGAATTAACAGCCTTCAAACACAGAAAAGATTAAGCAAATAACTGGATTTATCGAAAGSCAGAGACAATCACAATGTTTTGTTTAGTTCTCATATTGATTTTTTTTCCACTTGAATTAACATAGTTGATATTGTCTCATAATCCATAATATGCTTTATTTAATACAAGTGCTCTCTAAGAGATAGAGTGTCAGGAAGAGACTGCAAATGTAATCTCATAGATTGGGGCTAAAAATGATCTTAATCTAATTGGGTCCTAAGTCTCTTATGTAGCTAAAGAAAAGGCACCATAATATTGCTTTATTTGATTGCAAGGTCTTTGGAATCTTCCTCTATGTTTGTATGCTGTCTAGTGCCATGGAGACTTCTCAGTTAAGGCCTGTGGATGCTGTTGCAACATAGAAAAATGAGAAGAAGGGAAGCTAAATTGCATGGGAAGTTTCTACATACACTCTGTATGCAGAGATAGTGTTGTCCGTTTCTAGCAAAAAGAATTAATAATCCAGGTGGGAATATAGACATTTCCTCAGAAAATTTTAGTGCAGAGGAGTAATCACCCTTATGGCTGGTCTTGCTTCAGGRGGAACTCAGAATCAGGCTGAGAAACTCGTTTTTAGCTGAGGAGACTCCAGGAACRTATTTATGGTGTGAACTTCCCCTTTAGTTAAAAAAGCAATAAACAACGATCATGAGAAACAGCAGAGTCAAGAAGGGTTTAAAGGCTGGAATTTATTAGAACAATGTTTCCTCATACCTAGCACTAAGTTTTTGTCCTCTGAATTTAATTTCCTTGTTGGACACAATGAGAATTGCTCTCAAAAAAAAAAAAAAAAAAAAAAAAAAAAAAAAAAAAAAAACACCTGTCTCACCCTCTTGTCCTTTTTTGCAGTCCCCTGCAGAGCCAAACCTCGTTCCTTTGTCTGGAGCAATGGACGCAGGGAAACATTCATCTGCAAGGGATAAAGCAAACAGGATTACAGCGTATTTTTTCAGTTACTTTGAAAAACTGAGTGGGTGAACCAGAGTTCTGTGAAYGAGGTTCAAGATTTCAAAATAGAATACTTGGAAATACACTTGTCAGCACCATACTCTTGCTCCTGGGTTTCCTGTGCAGCTCTGGACTGTGCCCAGCCTTAACAGCCTCCTGGGCCATGAGTCAAGCATGGTGAGACAGCACAGCCAAGGACCAAAGCTTCCACTTCCAGGGTCCYCTTGACACCAACCAGGGCACCTCTCCTGACTGAGATCCCATGGAAAAAGAAACAGTTGCTCTAAGCAGTCTCAAATAATCTTTGCAGGCAAGCCACACCACCAGCTTTATTGAAACATCCCTTGCATTTCACAATCTTCTCCTGAAGGAGCTCTCCAAAATCCACAGTGGGTGTGTGGCAGACTTTGCTTTAGAATTGGATTTGTTTTCACCCACAGAYTTGCACTTCAATCCACACAGTAGGATCCCCTCTACTTTATTTCATGTCATCTGTGGGTTGGACTTAGGACAGCTGGATAGAAGTGCCCCAGCAGCTTCTCAGGTTGCAAATCACCTTTTGCCCAAACAAACAAATAGTTCAATTATATTTATCAAAGGGCCTTGTACAGAGCAAGAAAGGGAGAATTATTTTCCTCACACAGAGCCCCTCCAAATTCAAAGGCAATGTCACAGAGTAGTCCTGACACCTAGTTTGCATTTTCTTACCACGAGGTAAACATTCTCCTCCTTCCCATGCTCCTGTTGGGTAGGGAGTCAATGTTTGATTTCCTCTTCACAGCCAAGGAAGCTGGCACAGCCAGTGTGACCCAGCAAGGCACAGCTCACAGTGGTTTTGGGAGAGCAAAAAATTRCAGTTGTAGAAATGTTTCTTGGCAGGGAGCTCTGCAGAACATTTAGTCCAACCTCCTCCTCTAAGTAGGACTCTTTCCAGCCCAGGATCAGCTGTAAAGGCTAAATAACCACTGAGATCAGGATAAAATCTTCAAAATGCTGTAAGACATCAACAGTCCATTATTTTGGACTACTGGGTTTTTTCCCTGTAAATCACAGATATTTATTTTAAAAATGCAGTGGAAACAATCAATCTTTATTTCACTACCACACCTCCGAAAATTTATCAAATGCTATTATATGGTAGATTAAATCCTGTTTATTTTCTACAYGAACAAACACAGAAGCATGTAGAAGGAACCTTAGCAACCTCCTATATCCTGAGCACATAATCTCTTCTTACCCCAAACTTCATGCCAGGTTTAAAGATCTGAACAGTGAGAATCACTGTGAACACAAATCTTCTCAGCCTAATGGATTATGACAGCTGATAATTTTCACTATTCACTTTTTTCTTCCAATACTGCTATAGTCAGTTATAAGCAACATRTGTACTTTCAGACCAAAAGACACACAGCAGGCTCCACACTGACTGTGATATATTTTTTTCCTTGAGGAATTTCCTGAGCATTTAATGAAAATAAATTATTGAACATGGAGTTACTGTAAAGCAATCATAACCTAGACCTGAAGTGAGCAGTGCTGGGAATAGGAATCAGGAAAAGGGTTGATATATTGTCTAAGACACAGACTTATTGCTCATAAAGATATTTTCTGCTGCCAGTGAGATATCTGGAATTGTTTGTCAGTCCTCTGCAGCCCTGCTGAACACACCCCTTCACCCTTTCCCACCCCAAGRAGCTTGAAGCAAACAGAGAGTTTTACAAGTCATTGCTCCCTAGAGAAATCAGGGATTCTAACAGCGGAGGAGCAGCCAGGGTCATACCAGAAGTGGCAGGGTCAAGAGAACTGCTCCCACTCACTGGACAGCTGACCTTCTGAAACCCTAACAGAGAAGGTATTTCCATTAACCACAAGGAAGAYAAAGTAGATTTGACTTTATAGCAGCCATGCAGCTGTGGCAACAGGAGTGARGGAGGCCAGAAACTGCCTGGATGGATGGATGCAGCACAGACACAAAAGTCTTCAGATATATATAATGTGTCATGAGGGTTTTTGCTGTTTGAGACCATAATTTGCAATGGAGAGTGGGAGTGAATTGACTCAGTACCTCTTGTCTAGCTGTGTCTGCGTCACACTGCCTTCTGCACAAACTTTATTATCACCTGTGAGACAAAGTCTCTCTTCACCTGAGAGGCTTTTGTCTCACCCATATCCCAAGTACCTTTGGAAAGCCAAACATATTCAAGTGACAACATGGACAGATTTAGATCCATTTAGAACCCAAGACATCCTTCATAATTACTATTTTTTTTGAAAGAAAACCTGTTGCTCCACATGTGGCAGCACTTTAAGTTTTAGACATATCCTTATTYGCATCTGTTTTACACTGGTTTTGCACTGTTAACACTATGCAAGTCAATGAAAGTTCCTGTGTCTCCATTTGGGTGCTTTAATTCCACTGTCATTGAATTCAATGCAAGAGGTCCTAATTTATACTGCAATTATAATATGTCTCAATCATAATTGTAAAATAGTGCATTTTTGGTTGCTTGGCTAATTTACATATGATCATTTTTAATTTCTAGAAAGCAAAACAGACAACACCAAATAATTTATGGAAGTACATAAGGGTGAAAACCATGTCAAATTATAATTTTTGAGTCTGCAGTCTGTTTAACTGCAGCTTTCTGGGCAGTCTACCTGATCAAAGGATGTTTCTGCACTTAGGGGGAGATAGAACTTCCTTTCATAAACAAGCATGAGAAAGTGTACAGGAAATGGCACCCAATTAAACTTTATGGCACTTACATAATGCTGAAACCTACAGTAAGCTGACTAATAAATTACCAAGCCAGATAATACAAAACATCATGCAAATAAATGACGTACCTTGCTGAATTCAGAAATGGTARAATATTAACCATCAATAGTCACAGTATAAAGTCAAGCCAAAATGAACCCTCAAAAGTCAAGAATAAGAACAAGGAAATTCACAGTCTAGTGTCTGGCATGACGTAGCCTGGTTTTTCAGAGATGTTACAAAACAAAAGCCWACATGAGTTTGACTACTCTCAGCTCTTTAGAAAACAGAAATTTCTCCCACAGAAAACAGAGATTTTAAAAAAGAGGAACAGGTATAGCAAGGGGAAACTGTCACACTTGCAGTGACATAATTTTCCAAAGCTGAACACACAAGGACTGCGCATCTTACGGGCAGGAACAAGCAGGACTTTCACAAACTTGAATTTTTCACTACATAATTAACCATAACTGCAGTGATCCACCAAAAATATTCAGGTCCAGTGCATTATCTTTAACCTTTCTGCCAAGTCTTATTGGCTTCCTTTCTCCAACCCTTCTACATTTTCMTGACATGACAGGACAAAGGGAAAGGGAAAGAAGAGATACAGCAAATGAGAAGGAAAGTTTAAAACTGAATGCCAAAAGAAAACATGGCATTTTCATTTAAAAAGTTCCTGAAAAGTTCCACTCTGTCATTCTATCCTACTTCCAAAATTAATTACCTTTCAAAACCTTTAGAAAGTACTTTGACACATTCATTGTAGCTTTTGTGCATTTGTTTGGAACAGCTTTAGCTTCTATCTGTACCCACACTGAACAATGGAATAACAAAAACAAAATTAAAAGTTATATCCCATGGGTATGAATCATGAGGTATCCTGACCACAGGAGATGATGGGTCTTTGTCACACAAACGTGTTATTGAATTATTATACACCTTCAATAGGAAATACAGAGTTGAAGAAAAAGACAAGAACAGACTTTCAGCATTTATATAGTGTCCAAATTTAGTTCTCACTTTCTTCTTTTTCCAGACAAGAAAAAATCAAAGTACATAACTGCTATGACCTTCACCATTTTACACAGAGYTTGTRRCAAGTAYCTTTGCATTTTTCTYCTCTCTGCCATTTCTACAGCAATGTTCTACMCAGGARAAGTTCTCATGATGCTAAGRGAGAAGTGCTTGATGGAACAGARACAAGTAAATTATCTTAAACCTACATTTCATAAGACACTGTCTMTCCCTGGAATTTGTGGAATGCAAATTGATTGTTAGGATTTGAACTTCTTAAAAAAATTGAATAACATTCAAAACCAATTTCAGTCTGAGGGATTTTTCTTTGTTTTTTAGCTGAAATTTTGATTCACTAGTCTCTGATTTTATTATGTTTCAACTTTATTATGTTTCAACTAAGAAATTAAAAAAGCTGTTCTGTGCATATCCTTCACTATTGTGAAATGTTCTGATGTAGCTCCATATCATCTACAGGACATACTAAGATATTTATAAAAAGAGGTCCAGGAAGTGACCTGAACACTGGCCTATGTTTCTTATGCTATTTAATCACTTCCAAGAATTTTGAGGTGGCCTTGTTCCAGACCACTTTGTCTCCAAGGAGATCCTAGGTAAAATCCAAGGAAACAGACAAGGTGGACACCACTATGGAGATGCGCTTTGGACATGATGCTACTGACAGAGAGCAAAGGACAGCAAATGATTCTTGGTAGAGGCTTTAGCAGGAGATGATAAAGAAACCTGAGAGGAGGAAGGGCTCTATGGGTAAGGCTTTCTGGAGACCATTCTGCAGTTTGCTTTGAAGCACCCATGTCTTCTGTCAGGGTTGTGTGATTTCTTCTATGCCTATAAAAACTGCCATTCCTTCTCCTTCTCTTCTTAGTCAGCTGCAAATTATGGAAGGCTGACTCCACTCTGTGATGGTGGGTGCTGTGACAGGTCAAATTCAAGGTACCCTTCTGGCTATGAGTGCATATGTCACTCTTTTAATCCTCAAATTCTCAATGTAATCCTCAAGTTCTTCCTAATTAAATGCAGTGGGAAAAGCATGTAGACTATTTCAGACTAATACATTTTGTTCAAGAACTTAATTACTAGTCTTCAAACTTTGGTATTCAAATGGCTCCCCAAAACTRTCAGAAATCCTTCAGACTTACATTAGATGAGCACTATTGGTTGACTGATTTGTTTTTCTTGTGGTTTTTTTTCCAGTTTTCACCTAAGCCACTAAGGTGAAATTATCTAAATTATCTAATTATCTAAAGAGCAGAAAGACTTGTACAAGGCACTGCTTTCAGGGCATCTGGAGAGATGAATCACTGTCTTGAATGATTGAATGACCAGCAAAAAAAGTCATGGAGTATATCCTTATAGAGAAAAACAGCTTTCAATCCAATTCTAATGGATAATGCTACAAAGTAAAATGAAATAAGTAATTCCACTGTGTGACAGCAGGATGTTTTATGCTCCTAAAACATCTGCACAAATAAACTTGTCACATTCTGTTGACCTCTTCACTCTTACCATCAATACAAAGGATGCTGTCTCTTTATCAGAACCAGAAATATGCTGGGCAGAATTTTTAACATATTCAGCATTGGSTCATGTCGTTGTCCCTGGGTGTCAAGGAGATGTTAGGGCTTTTGCACACTGCAGTGGAAGAGCTAGGGCAGAACTTTCTATACTTTAGAAAATCTCACCTATTTCTCTCTCTCTCTCAATCTCTCTCTCCTGAGGCATTGACAAGTTTCAGCATACAAGTCAACGAATATATTTTTCTGAAGCATAAAATTATTTGTAGCAGGAACCAAGTGATAAATGTAACCTGAAAATGTTTACATAAAATCTCAGGAAACAATTTGGTCTCTTTTTTTTGTGGTTTTATGTTGTCATTTCATGCACACTACACTGTCCACCAGTACACATAGTGCTTTTTCAATAGCAGTCCAGCTGTTTTTCTGATTGATGTAAAAGTGAAATGGATTGAAGAAAGTTCAAGTTCAAAAGTCAGACAAAAATTCCAAGTCTTTCTTGGTTTCAGAGTAACCTGTGTAAAACCAGTGTATCTCATGTGCTGATTGTCAAAAAGCTGTGAATTAGTTAGTTTTTGTATCTTAGAAACGTCTTTCTCTTTGAAGCTTTCCAAGAAGTGTTTATTTATTGTAAACGAATAAGAACTGCACATCTGAAACAGTCTCAAACGAATTACAGTTTTTTATCAAACTTGAGATTAGGCAAGACTCACTTTTAAAGTGAAAACTTCATTATGTATTTTAATGTGTGATACCTGAATTCTTTGAAAGCACAGCATTTCAGTCCATATTAATATTGTATACGCTAATGTCCATGTAAATTGGAAAGTTTCTTGAATAAGAAAAATGTCAAAAAGATAAAAGATTAGTTATTACCATCTTTAGGTTTGAAATTTACAGAGTGTTAAAGGGAGACAGCAGGCAATGAAAATTAGCAAATTTTAGTATTAGAAAAAAAATACAGAGAGACATTAACAAARAGGTTTTGGATCTTCACATAAGCCAAGTCACATATGGAGAGTGAGTCACCAGGACTGTCCAGACTCCTGATATTCTCTTGGGCATGGTAGTCAGCTGTGTTCAGTATTTCATTGACTCAAACATATCAGTTCACTGCTTTACATGCTTTCCCATTTTGTCAAGTTTCCCTCTTCCGATATCCTTTTTTCCCTGATGGTCAGTTTGGGAATTATTATTGTGTGGTGTATAGCACTTAGTCACCTCTGTCGTGGCATTCTTACAACTATGTGAACCTAGTTTCTGGGAATGCAGTCATCTTGCTTAGCTGTTCAGATACTGTGGAAAACACACCAACTTTTTAAATTTTGAGTTTATTTTATTTCTTTTTTTAGTTGTTTTTTTTTTTTTCTTTTTTTTTACTCAATCTCTATTTTCACAAGATAATAGGTTTGTTCCTACTTGTGCAACACAGAACAGTTCAGGTGTCAGTGGAATTGTGCCCTGGGTTGGGAAGTATTTGTATGTAAATTAGTAAAGTGCACAAAACTAGGAGTTAACTTATTTCAAATGTTTGGGATGTAATAGGCACTAAAAAAACTACCACCACCACTACCAACAAAAAACTAATTTGAGCTAATCACATACTTGAAGATGGAGGACTGGAGGATACCTGGTTATGTTCACAACTGCCTGAACCATCACACACCAGACAGAGCCACATGCCAGGAAYCATATCCACCACTGCTAATGACCTCTAAGTCCCAAAAGCTGTAAGATGCAGGTGTAGAGTTGGACAGATTGRGAATTTTGTTTCTTTCCTAAGTTCCAGTTACAGAAATGAATTAATTACACTGAACTGCTCTAGTTGGCACAAGAAAATAAAAGTTTTGAAGAATGAGATACCAGCACATCACTATCCCAGCAATTCAGCAAATAGTCCCACTGGTGACTTCTGTCATGCATAYATAAATTTAGGTTTATGCTGGGATCAGTGCTGTTTTGGACATCTAAACAGATTCAGAGGCCCAAGGGCAATATGTGTAAGAAGAATAATCCTCAAAMGGGAAAGAGTTATTTAGAAGGAGAAAATAAAATTGTGGTTTATTAACAGAAGRTAGAAAAGTCAGCCAGGAAATAAACCGAAAGAAAATTGTTTTCTGTGTTCAAGGGAACTAACTAATTAAGGCAAAACAGCAAACTGATCTGAGACTACAATTGGAGTTTAATAACCTCTTAACATCCCAGAAGGGGAGCRTGTGGTCTGGTTGACAGAGGTGTTGAGTTCCTGAGGCACTTCAGAGTAGGAAACTGATGCTCACTATATCCAAAAACAGGATCAGTGATCTTAAGCAGGATTAAGAGTCCTGTAGCTTGTTCTGATAGTGACATTTATTTGYACAATTCCCTCTCACTCCCTTCTGCACTTGGCATTTCCAGCTGAAAATTCRTAACAGGAGGACATATTTTGGCATCTCTTCAAACAAACCAGACATTTACAGATGTTTGAAGCATTCTGTGACATATGAAGCCAACATCTGTAAACATAGCTGCATTGAGGATGGTGGGAATTCAATCTGCTTACTCAGAGGTCGGGCACGACTCAGAGAAAAGCTGGGACTCGCCCAGAATCGTGGTGAAGAGTCCGTGTCAGAGTTCCCAGCACCTGAGTCATGTACTTAGCTGAGTCATCAGCACCTCTGTCAGTGCATGGCCTCATCCACAATGCATCATGCCCTCTTCCTTTCACTCACTCTCAATTGCTTCTAATTTAAACTGAGCAATTCTAACATTTATCCTGGTTTCAGATTTATGTGTGCACTTCTCTCAACCGAGCTGGTTGTCTCCTTTTTTTCTTCTCCTTTCCCACCATTCTGTCCCATCCAAGATTTGTGTCAGTGACTCAGGTCTTTCCTCCAGGTTCTATAAGAAACATGGACTTGGAGCACATCACCTTTGTTTATCCATTACCAGCCTTTCACTCATTCTGCCTAGGAGGCTGAGCACAGCAGAACAACTCCAGACCCCTGTCCATGGAGGAAGACCACCRTGCTTTTCACTGATCAAAGCAAATAAAAACTTTCCTGAATGATAAGCATTATATTGTTTTGCCTGTGTTTTCACTGKGTTTTCAGACAATGGTTGTTTTTATTAGTAAATTAGCAGAAGGTATGGATAGCTTAATAATTGTTGTTTCACCTGGCCCCTGTCCCTCCACTAAACTCTGTTGTTGTAACAGGATTTACCTATAAAAATAAAAATGTGTCTCTGCATCTAGAGCTAACCTTTGATGCCATGGGTGAGAAAGAAAAGTATAATSATAGAAAAATTCTGTATTCACAAATAATCTTGTGATCTGTAAGCCATCTCATGACCTGGGAGATGTGTTGCCATAGCTGTKTTATGGCTGACAGAATGTCAAAGCCAACTCAGCTGTGTTAATTAAGGACTAGATCACATTCAGTGGTTCACAGACAGTAAATTACTCTGCATTTTAGGATCAAATGCAGCAAGGAAAGTAACAGCGATAGCAAGGAATTCATTGATGCCTGACATCCTCTCTTACTCTCTCTGGTTTGTTTTTTTGGGTTTTTTTTTGTTTTTTACTTCATTTGGATTTTTTTTTTGAGTGTCACAGCTCTGTCTTGGAGTAACACTTGTTCAAAGTTGCCATGATTAACTCATTTTTTTTATAATATACCTCCATTGTCTTTTTGGAAAAATTATAATAAACATGTTTCAAAAACAGTCTTCTGCTTTTTTTGTTCCAGAAAATTACAAGGGATAATGTAGCAGAGGTAAAAAGTACTTAATATTCTCTGACTTAAATTTCATGCAACAAGCACTGCATTCACTTCCAGTAATTGTTACTCATCCATTATACCCATGGTCGCAATATTAAAAAWCTATCTTCAGGTCAGACAATATTGTAATTGTAACTACAATTCCTGATCCTTCATGAGAAAAGTCTCAAGTTTTTACGTGGTTTTTACTGACTAACACTTAAATCAAGGATGTTTGCATCTCTGTATGGA
Source organism: Alauda arvensis (assembly GCA_902810485.1). Taxonomy (NCBI): domain Eukaryota; kingdom Metazoa; phylum Chordata; class Aves; order Passeriformes; family Alaudidae; genus Alauda; species Alauda arvensis. The sequence continues at coordinate 647,686 of CADDXX010000064.1, read as the reverse complement.
CATGCCCCAAACAAATGGACATGCCTCTTAATGGRCAAAAAGCAAACACARCTTTACAGAAGGAGAAAGAAAAACAAGCAACCTCTCATGTTGCTCAGATAAWCTTTGAGAAAATTACAGGAAAGGATATTTAATATATTGAAGTTCATGTAAATGAGTGTTTGACACCACTACTYGCTGAATCAGGATTATCTCTGCCTATGAAGTAAGCACAAGAGTCATCAAAGCTTCCTCATCTCTGTCTGTGGTACCATTAACCTGTGGCAGTTTTGATTTATAATTAAAAGTCCTAATGTTCTCACATGAACAGCAATTTACTGGATGGAGCAATTATTGAAGGTCATAAAGGCTTTGTCCAGTTAAGCAAAAGAAACAAATAGGTGGGGTAGCTTTTAAGTACCATGACCAGCACGTYTGTGAGATGCCCAGCTGCTGCCAGGCACAGGCAAAGCTGGAAGACTTGGAAACAGGATCCCTGCACACTGAGCCAGGATTGGCACCAGGACCCACTGAGCACAAGGGTCTGTCTATCCCTGTCCATCCCTGCTCTTAACTTGAGATTTTTGGCAGAGGCTGCATGTTCAGCCACTCAGGGTCTGCAGCCCCAAACCCTCTTGCCAAGGCTTGTGCTATTTTTCTTTCACGTGATTTAATGGGATGTGCTATTGTGTTGGTGGGCAGTCAGCTTCATGTGATAGCAGCTGATTAGATTCCCCACAGCTCCTGGGGAATGGGGAAGCCTGATYCAATTGCCTTCCCAGCCTGGAGAGATTTAAGACCAGCTCTCTCACCTCTACCTGATCAGGGTAGCCACTCCTATAATCTCTGCTGAATTCAGAGCCATGGGATGATACAGAAGCCAGCTCAGGAAGCACTAAAACTCTTTTTCTCACCTCATGCTGTATGTCGAAACTACCAGCCTAAAGGCTTATGTGCTCACGCTTCACAAGGSCACAGGTTGGACAGCTGCCTTCTYACTGTATTTTGAATCCCCTTTAGGCTTAGGCACCTGCCTGTCCAGTGGGGAGAGCCACAAACAGGCTCAAGAACAGCACTGGAGACATTTTGGGAAGGGTCAAGTTGTGAAAGGAACCATGTGTGAACTTGGGTCCTGGTACTGTTGGGTGTCCTCTGAACAGATAGGAACTGGGTGATATTTCATGAGATGATTCAGGTCTACCAAAGACCAGTCTTGGATTTGTAAATATTTAATTTGATCCAGTAATGAATTCCCAGATTTTCTGGCAATTAAACCATAGCKTCAATCCATTTAAAGATAATATATATGCCCAAATGATTTGGCAGGATAAATAACTTTAATAAATCCAGGCCCTCCTAGRCTGACCTTGTTAGCCTATATCATCAAATCAAGTTTCATAATGATATGTAAAGACAATCACATTGAATTAAAACATCTCATTCACCTATAACACAGAGCTTTCACATCTCCTGTCACACCAACCTCTTCCCTAATATTACAAAGCAACAAAAGGAATTGTATTCATATTTTCCCATCAGTAAAATAACARTATTTGCCAGCTCTGTACACAGCTTTGGTCAGACTGCAGCTGACAGGCCCAGTACTCTTCTCTTTTGCCAAGGGGTAAAATACAATGCAAATACATAGCAAAATGGTAAAACATTTTCTTACTCTTTTCATATTCAGAAAGCACATCAAATTAGAGGAAGGGTGAAAGTTGTGAAGTTGCATAAAGTCAACAGTTAGACCTTTGCTATTTCATTAAGCTGTTAACTTGAGCAAACCTTGTAACTTTTACACATGAAATGCATTTATATTTTATCATGAATTCCACTGTAGAGTATGGCATATTGCAGATGAGAGGTTCAAATAGACCATAAAAATTTATAAAGTATCGGATGTACTATTCTTAATGTAAGGCTTAATTTGTAAGAGAGAGAACAAAATAATCAATGATTACAAACTACCTGCATGAAGAAATAAAAATAATCAGAAAAAAATCTGTTTTCTTCATGACAAAAGACAAGTAAGATGCCTAAAATTGTGTGTCAGACAGGTCTGGGCATGGTTTCAGTGCTGATTAGGGAAGGACTTGCAGAGCTTCTCCTCCACTTTGCAATGACAGATTATACCATGCAGTTGTACTAAGGGGGATTTAGTCCTATTAGCCTTCTTCCCTCTGCCTCATAAATCATTTACTGCAAGCAACAAATTTACTTAGCACATATCCCAGTGATTTAGTAAAGATAATGAGTGATGAAATGGTTTGATTTGCAGCCAATCTACACTACTGATACCTTTAAAGTGTTTCCAGCTTGGCCGCTGTTGGACAAGCACTTTTCACAGCAGTTATCAGAAAAAAGCTGAGCTTCCTCAGCCGGCTCAAGTCCTATTGCTCATAAGTTTCCTTTAAAAAAGTCTTCAAGCTTTGCTTTGCAGSTTGTAAATTTCCACATAAGTCGATCTGAATAGGTAATTATATTCATCCTGGCAAGCTTCTTCATCCATTTTTGGTTTTTGAACATTAAATCAAGTGGGAAATGGCTTTATGGGTCATATTTTCAAATGTCCCTCCCCTTACATATTTATTTACATCATAAGCAAAATAAATCCATTCTGGACAGATAATAACTGGTAGTCTTATGTTCCTCATACCTTCCTCTGGTAAAGCAGCTTGTGCAGTTTTGTTCTGTAAGTTTTCTCACACAGTGAGTTTTCTCACTGAAAAAAAYTGTACCACAGTGTAACTTTAAAACAGTAYGTGTGTATATGTRTGAGAGCAAGACAGACTGTCTTGCTAAACAGACCACTCAAGAGCAGAAATCCTGAATTTCTAACACAATGAGGTCTTAAARTAACAGTCCCAGAAATYTTTGTCAGATGCCCAGTTCTGCTGCTGGCCCAATGGCTCCTGGATAAATCTATTCAAGTCCTCAAAGAAGAGAAATGTTTCACTTTGGGATTCCTGTTAAGCTTGGACATTTATTAAGTTCCAAGTACTTAGTGCTGTGGACACAACAGAGCTGCAATTCTAAGTAACTAAACAATTAAGGTCAAAACCAAGGTAACTGCAGAGTTAAAAAAAATCATTTAGATGACAATTAAATACAGAATTTCCAGACCATGATGCTATATGTTGGCATTTAACTGTGTTTTAGTCCTACTTTGGGAATTTATGGGGTTTTTTTGAGCTATATAATTTAATGTCCAAGTTAATTTTGTCATGGAAAGTGAATTGAAAAAGTGCTTTAAAAATGCCATTTACATTTCTTGGAAAAAGGATTTAACATTTATAAAAGACTTACTTTAAATAATTTCTTTGGGGACTTAAATGATATATATACAGAGGGTCAGGGGGGAAGCTTAGTAGCATGCATAGGCAGAAAACCAGCAGCCTTGCTCAATCGAATGCCTTCAACAGAGCAACATGTTGGCTTKGCTGCCAGATGTGCAGCTGAATCCATAACCTTATTAGGAGCTAACCACATTTCAAGTTCCATTTGCAAYGATTATGGATTAAGCTGATTACCTAAAATATTGCAACAACTATGGGCTTAAACARGCATTTATGTGTCTATTAACAGCATTATAATTAGCACTTTGTTCACAGATTACAAAATAATTCTAAACTAAGCTATGAAAATAATTGACATAACTAGTGTCCTTGCCTAGTGCTGTGTGACATTCCTGAACACTAAGTGGGTATAAGAAAGAGCTTATATAATTTATTTTCTCATTCTTTTGGTATATGCACATTTTCTATGTGATTTATATACTCGTGTTGAAACATAGGTGTCATTCCTATACTCTAGACATTGTAATGTTGATACTGTGGTACCTCTTTTACAATTTATGTATATCACATAGTCATGTACTGCAATAAGCAGTCTTGATTTTAAATGCCTGCATAATATTTGGGCAGCTCCTGACCACAGTTAGTTCCCTTAGTTCTGGCATGTTTAAATGTCCCATATATCCAAAAGGAAGCTGTAATTCTACTAAGCCATGCTTTAATGAATCCATGACAAAGTTTTGCCCYCCATGTATGTAGGAGGAGGTTGCTGTTGGTGTTGCTGACAACACCTCTCAGCAAACCCTGCTTTCTGGAGGGGGGATGATGTAGAGGACATGACAGCTCATAGCCAAAGTAACCCAGACACGTTTGCCTCAGCAGATCAGATGGAATCCTCTTCTGCCACTGCCAAGAGTTCTGATTCCTCAGCAGCTTCCATGTCATACCCACCATTTGTCTTGTGACTGGCTTGAACAGCACAGTCACACTGCACACTGGTTGACAAAAATGACTCCTGATTACTCAGAAGCCATGACCCCTSTGAGGCAGGGTGCATGAGTGACACAGCAGCACAGCCACCACCCAGAGAGCTGCTGACCTGTGCCACCTCCTGCCTATCACCTGTGTCATACTCAGCCAACACTTGCCCTTCAGAGCAGTCCTCTGTTCCCAGAAGTAATAAGCAGTTATAAGACAAATGCRCAAGGAAATTATTTTCATTGTACARTCACATCTTTGATTTTAAACTTTCTCTTTCCCACCCTGAACTTAAGCAACCATAAATGAAGTCAAACCAAAAATCACCTGGAAAAGAAGAATAAACTGAACTCTTACTGAGCTGATACTACTGCATGGATTGGGGTGTTTTTACACAGATTAAATTTTCTGAGTATGTAAACAATGASTTCATCATATTTTTGTAAAAAAATTATTTAGAGACCAGTTGGTGGAAGCTGAAATAGCATGTTTAAATTCAGAAGGTTTAATTTTAATCCATTCATTCTATATATTAATATTACATTCTTTGTATTCCTGAGGATTATTCCCCTCCTTTTCTAGGAAAGTCCACCAATCCTCTTTTTTATATGCTTGAGCATGAGGCAGGGAGATGAATAACTGCACCTCTTTCCAAGATGATCACACACTTCRTGATACTCCGCTAGCTTTTCTTCAAGATCAGGCAGACTTCTCTCCACAGATATTTCTCAAGGAGCATCTTGTCACTATCCTGCTTTGACACCCGGCAGAGTTAGAGCGTCCATTATACTCCTAATTTATTTGCATTTATGACRGAGTTCATATTGCTTGTTTGTAACAGCTGAAAACAAGAAGAGACTGCCTTCAGAACTGAGATTCTGGGTTTCATGATATCCTAAATCTCTTACCTGGGCCTTGGTATTTTCATTGTGTGGGAGCTGGTTCTTGGTTACATGTAATCACTGAACATAGGGTATGCAAATTTTTTTTAAATACACTATAAAATACCAGYGATAACTGCCTTATCATATTTTTATGAATATAAATATGCAGCAAAATTACATAAAACTTTGTCAGCGATGTCACTGGCTGACTAAAATGGCTAACTGGTGTCAGTCACAACTGAATGCAGAAATCAGGCTAAATCCACTCAAGTGATGGAATTCCCTAGAACCCGACCTTCACTAAATACCAGCATCTTTCCAAAAGCGTAATTTAGTCAGATAACAACCTGTTATCCTTCACAGATTCCTGCTTAGTAGCTTACTCTAACGAGAAAGTGACTTGCAGCTCACATAGACAGCAGCAGCTCCCAAATATATTTCTGCTGGCCAGATGCCACCCAGATACMTTTTTTTTGTCTTGCACCAGTTAGCTGACAATGGCCAGTGGCTCATCTCAGCTCTTCACAGACTGAAATTATAACTTCTTTTTCTGTAGTATGGACAAAATCAAACACTTTTGGGGCTTTATACAAGTACAACACCTTCAACACATGTTGAAAGAGAACTGCTAAGTACCCACCTTACAGTTCCCTGGCTGAGCCCTWGGAAGGACTGTGAAACTCACTAAATGTATTAGAATATGTTGCATATGTGATGCAGATCCAYTTCTAAGTAACATTTTCTTAAAAAATGTGAAGTCTAATCATTGCTGCTAATTACATAAGTGCATAAAGAGAAGGCTACAAATTACAGAGGGAAACAATAATGCTCAAAGTAGGCCCTAAGAGTATGTGGTTGGAAAGAACCCCTGAGGTTTGATTCTCTTAATGACTTTGAACTAGAGGATTAAAAGGAAGTGATTCTGAAGTTCTGCTTCTTGTAAAATGCTCTGTGGGGCAGCTGATGAGGCTGTGAGTCATGGCTGTGATCACACTGAATCTTGTATTCCCCTTCATGCATCTTTCTTTGGTATTGTGGCCAACAGATTATAAGGGATTCAAAGAAAGAGCAATGATTTGTACCCCAGAYCTGAACATCAACATCAGTTGAGGGAATTCATTAAAGATAAAATAGTTTCAAAAACTGTCACCCATTAACCTGACAGTGTAAGGCCACTTCTTATTAGAAAGGCAAGGATTAAAATTTTGTGTTAGTAGGAAGCCTTGCAGTTCTGAAAAGGTAGCTGATGCATAATGCAAAGACAACAAATTACTAAGATCTMTATGCAGATTGAATGTTGAAACACTGTGCCCCTGCTTTGAAGAAAGATACATCCATCAGCAAAGAGCAGGAAGATAGGGTTGCWTGAGGTCTGCCAAGGTCTTATTCACCTTTCTGCTGTTTTGGTCAGAGGCCAACAGCTCTTGCCACTGGAAAAGTAAAAGAAAAGAAGTATGCAGTCTTTCTGTTGTAGAGTTTGGGGGTTTTTTTGAGGCGACTGAGGGGAATTAAGTCCTAGGAATTTCAGAAAGGTAGTATATGGCTAGGTTTAGTCTCCTAATTTAGACCCCCTGGCTAGGAGGAAGTCTTGCTATGTTCCAGGATGCCTTGTTGAACCAGGTCTTCTCTGCTCATGGAATACCRYRGTGCACTTGAGGAGAGCAACAYCCCCACTRTGAGATGTTCAGCTGGAGTTTCMCTACAATGCCAYAGAACCTCCCATTTGCATGATGGYRYCTGGACCCTGGCCTCTGGCAGGAGMCCCCTGAGAACCATCATGCACATCAAATGTAATAGGACTGCACCAGATCTTGGCTCTTACAGCTGAATCCACCAACAGRGTCACTGTGCTTCTCAGGTTATYGTTCAAAAATTATCAGAAATGCAARAAATTACATATGCTGCCTGAYTAAGTTTATATGARTCCACRAAGAGCATTCAAACTGTTGGGACATTTTAGCTGAAAGTTTTCTTKTCTACAGGRGGGTGCAGAGCAAACATACTTAATCATGAGCAGGTTTAAGCAACATGAACTAACTTCATGTGGTTAACAGCTTCTGGTCTATTAAAAAGGATGGCAGTAGTAAAGGAAGTCATTAAATAAACATCTCATCACGCTGTCATTATATTTGAGTAGTATCATCCCCATGTGGAAAAGGTTGAKGACAAAAGCATTCATATTTTAGCCAAATAATTGAATTGACATTATGGACTGTTTGTGCTACCTGGATGGTGTCCATCCTTTTCTTAAAGTAAAAAAGGATTCAAAGTTTATCATTTTTAGTCAGTAGTTTAAAATCCTAAGCCAAGATGCTGAAATTTGTAATGATTGCTRTGATGAGCATAATCACTAAGCTTCTACTGAATACTTTATCTTAAAAAACACTAGGAAATTTGATAACATATACTTTTACTTTTTCTTTTTCTTTTTTCTTTTTTTTTTATGAAGTACAATATTTTGCCAAAGTCCACACTTTGCAGAGGTGTCACTACAACTGCAGTGGATCACTACAGTTTTCTTCTGAAGGCTCACCTCCATTGAAAAAGAAATTAAGAAAACAGTCCTTTTCAATTTAAGAAAGAGTGTTTCAACAGAATTCCTTTTCAAAATGCTTGCATGGTTTCTTTTCTATTCTAACCCAGAACAAAAACAAATTTTGAAACATCAATGTTTTATATACTGGAACTGCTACCCACTGGCCAGCTCCACTTTTTTATTGAATCCTTGTGTTCCACATAATGAGAAAGCACTTTGTACTGTTTGTTCCCGAGTCAGACGTGACAGAAAATCTGACTACTCTTTCAATTATTTATTTCTTTATAGGCATTTTCTGTGGAGTTCATGGATGGGAGAAATTCCTCTGTGGACTGGATAACCAAAATACAGTTTTGGATTTTCAAAAATATTTAACAATCACAAAAAATACTCCCCTCCTACCACAAAAAAAGATTAAAAAAAAAAAAAAAACCAAATCAAAAAACCAAACTTAAACAAACAAATAAAAATTGAAAAAGAAAATCGTTCAGCAAAGATAGAGTATATTGCAATGTGACTCATTTAGTACTCTTTCTATTTGTGCATTAMGATTTTAGCATGGTTATAAAATCCACTTTAAAATTTTACATAAGTGGTACAATTAAACTTCCATAAAAATCTGTGTGTGGGGTTTTAGAAGTGCYTTAGTTCTTCTAGAATGTCTAAAAAGTCCCACTTAAATTCAAAATTTGAACATAACATTTTATAATATGCACATAAAGCTGCATATACATATTACCAAACTGCATCTCACCACTYGGGCTTTTGTTTTACAGATCTCTAGTTTGTGGACAGTTTAATAAACAAGGATTGGGAAATCCTAATTACGTCTGTATGTCATTTATGAAGTCAGTAGATCTACTTGTATAATGTTCAGCCTAATCATGTGAATTTCATTCTGTCCAAAGTATTACGCTCATTTATATAACCACCCCATTCATTTCCTGTTTCTGTATTCAGTGCAGAAATAATGAAGCTCTTGAGACTGCTCAACTTGGAGTCCTTCTTGTGATTGCCAATGAATGGATTTGGTTATGTAGATTTTCCTCATGCATATTTGCAGACAATTATAGCTCAGCGCCATACTCATTTTATGGAGATAATTTCTTGTAGACAAGTGACACATTTAGTTATCTGTAACATCATTTTTATCACCCTATTTGAGTAAGAACAATAGCAGCAAAAAAAACTTTTAAATTCCTTTTGTTTTAACTTTATTTAGGAATTAGGATAACCGTGACTTTTTGTAGAATCAAGGATTATAAACAATGGGGACTTTGGACCAACAGGAATTAAACAGAAATAAAATGTATTTTGTGAGCATTAGGTACTAGGATCAGATAMAAATATAATTGCACTAGTATAATTAATAACAGTGTCATAAAYTAAAACAATGAAGATGATATTTAGCTGAAAAGAACTGGTTTAAGAAAATTTTTAAAATTCACTAGACTATATTCCATTAAGATATTACCCTCTGAAGCTCTCTGAAGTGAAACTAGATTGTTCTAATGCATTGTTTGCTTTATGAGAAAATATATCACTTTAGCTAACTGTTCAAAAAATTGAATTCAATTAAATGTTCACCTTCATTTTATATTTCATTTGTTTTGTGGTCTGTGTATTGTTTACAGGTAAAAAAGAAAGTGTGTATTCCAGTGAATCATGGTCAMAATTGAAATTGCAGGTGTTTTTCGGGATGCAGAATTTCTGTAACTGGAATAATGTAGCCCCACTAAAATGCCTATCATTTTTTCATGGTTGGTTGGACAATTATTTCCCATATCTACAAAATAAATTAGCATACCTTATGAAATCATATTTCCATAACATTTTGTGATCCAGGAAACAGAAGGGCTGGGTTTATTTGAATAAATACAGGTCTCTCATTTCCCTTATTACTAAATAACGTTGTCCTCCCTCCATCATTAAAAGTTCATTTCTGAAATCATAATTAAATGACTAAAAAATACAGTGKTTTGTACTTAGTAAAGGAAATAACTAGATGATTTCCTCCCACATTTTATGCCATTGCGCTCTATAGATATCGTATGATCTTATGCTTGCCCATGCAGGAATCGAAGCCTTCTTCACAGCTATACATGAGAAGAAAGGGCAGAACTCTGCAGAACTTTTGTGTGCATGTGTGATGTTTTATTGGCTAAACTTACAGCCAAAAAAATTGTTCAAAATGCTTTCATAATATTTTTTTCCTGAAAAAGAAGGAACACAACAGGGAAGGCCATGGCAATAAGGGCCATCTGCAACTGACCACCAAATATTTGACACAAAACTACCARCAAGATGAATTGTTACTGAAAAAAAATATTTCTAATTTCTAATAAATTGGTTACCACCAGTTTAGGGAGTGTGATTATACCTCTTCTTCTTGTTTATATGAACTGCAATTCATACATGCAAGGAAGGTCATGATGTGTAAGCACTACTCAAGTGTTGGTCAACAGCTGCTGCAGAAAGCTTCTGTTCTAATGACAGAGGGGAAATGCAACTGTGTGCATAATCTGAAATGCTGCTTCTCACTAGTGAAGGTGAGGAGTTGAAGATATGAGTGTTAATAGGCACTTTTATTTCCTTTCTGTGGTTTGCAGAACAAGAAATGCTGAGATTGGTACTGGGAATGTGGTTCTGAAGTCTTGTTCAAGTCATATTAAAAACATTAAAGATTGAGAATGGATGAAAGCTTTTAAGATGTATTAAACTTTCTTTCTTTCTTAAAATAGGGAATAACAGGGGTTGTTTTAGGGGACTGTCTTTAAKRTGGCCATTAAAYAATTTGAACCTTCAGGAAGTGACTRYGTACATTTAGTTTCTGTAGAAAGTAATCTAAGTGCCTRTACTGATAATTCAGGTCTTAGATGCTCTTCTTCAGAAAATAACTGATCTACACATGAATATACTATTTTAACACGTATACATATGCATGTGACTGCATTAGAAGTTTTCCTTCTGTAAACTGACACTGAGTAATAAAATAGTATAAAAATATATTCAGTATAGTAAGATAAAAAAATGAGCAATAATGTCATCCAAGAAGGAAAAGAATTTATATCTTATGGACCACTTTTCAGAAGGGAAACATCTGAGAGAGGTAACATACATACCACTCACCTATGCCCATGCAGGCAGCRTGGGAGGTCTGGTGGGACAAGGCTTAGCCTGCCATGCCACAGCCTGCTTATTAAGCTCTCTTTTTCCAGGAAAGCAGYAAAAGCTGGAGAGATGCAGGACCCCTCTTGGGTTAAAGCCACTCCCTGAGATGTGCCTGGAAAGACAAATCCATTCACTGGGACCTGGCACACCATCAGGCTGTGGTGCTGAGCAGTATGGGGAGCATGTAGCTGAAGATAATGGGGTAGTTGAAGTCTTTTCCCCACATGAGCAGGCCAAGCAAGAGACTAAAAGAATCCCTAATGCAACCAAAATACTGAGTTCTGAGATTTCATTTTCCCATTTTACTGGTGTAGGTGAATGATTAGGCGGACCAATACTAAAAAATTCCAAATCTGTGGAAGTATGCATGATAAGACACTAGGGCCTTCTGGAATGACTGCCAGCAGGTCCTTTACATGTTATTTATTAAGAAATTAACTACTGCAGCAATGAAAGAGACCAAAAGAAAGTAATCTGCTTAGAAATGAAAAGCAAAATAACGTCACTGATGTCAAGGAATGCTCAGAATGGTCCTCTGCTTCTTGCAAAAAGARCTGGTATCTGTGAAGAGCTTGAAATCTACCACCCACAAACTCCTGAGCTCAGTTTGAAGGGTAGCTGAAGAAATACCTGATCAGAAAAGGTGTTTCAGGAGGATCAAACACTGTTTGATATGTTCCTCTAACTTACCTACAGAGAAGGGGTGGTTTATGAAGGGAGTGAGAGGTTATTTAGGTTTATGTCATACACATGAAATGCTTGGCAAAGATTTCTCAAGCTACTTCSAACCTGTGTTGGTAAATCTTCCCCGAGTAGTACAAAATCCCAGTTTATGTACACCTCCAACAAAGTCAGTTTGTGTAGTTCCATGCCCAACCAAATAAATTCAGGGGCAGAGGAATATTCAGAGGAGATTATCTACTCTTTAAACAACAGGCACAAAACCACAAGATAGTACCTATACTATTTCAAATCAAATGTGGTTTCCATGGAGACAGGTTAGGTTTCCCTACACTTCTAACACAGGTGTATCCAGAGGGAGTCAGAGTAGGTGGGTTTCATTCGCAAACATCTCTCTGATGGCAATGACCCACTGTAGTCAACTGAACAAAACAGATGCTTCTACCCTACAATTCTCTTGTCCTATTTCAAATTACTTATTTTAGGATTAGTTGATTTTTTTCCCAAATTAAAGTGCCTGGTTTCCTGCTGAGCAGGTCTAACCAGCTTTAGAGGTACAAAATTTTGCTGGAAATTGCCAACATAGGGAAAATTAACCCTTCCTTCTCCATCTTTTCAGAGTTTATTGAGATCTAATAAACGTTTTCAAAGAAGGCAACTGACATGGATCTCAAAGAGGCATGCTATGATGAGGAAAAATTTCAAGGATTTTTCTGACCATGGAAGAGAAATGGCTTACTTTATTTCAGTTATCATTGTCTCAGCAAAGGTAGAGTCTTTTGGTATCAGCAGAAAGAAATCTCTCATGAATAGAAAGGGAAACAGAGTGTGCCAAAAAGCTGTGCCAGAAAGCAGATGCAGGTTACTGGAAGATGTTGTTATAGGACCCCATGAACAAAAAAATTATTGAGTTTGCCTTATTGCCTCACACCCAAACTTATGCAAGCGTTTCACTGCTCTGTATTTTTGCCTAGTTGTCGGCTCCTTTTTCATGACTGGTTTGGACACCAGCACACAGCACTGTGGTCTRTCAGCAGGGCCTCCTGGCTCAGGCTGTGCAGACACAGCTGTGTGGTGGCCGGCCTGTGGCAAGCAGAGCCACAAGAGTGCTCCCAYGGAGCCATTGGACACACAGCTGTGGTCTCTGCTGGCCAAAACAGCCAAGGCACCACACAGCTTTTCTGCAGGCTTGTTGTGGCCTGTTTTGAGAAATCTGCAGTGATTTTCGGAGTTGTAATGCAGTACAAAACCAAGTTAGTTTCATACAGTTTCAAGTTTCACTGCCAAACTTCAAGGCAACTCCCTGGGTAAGATGCAGGCAAGCATTGCATGACCTTAATTTCTCATAGGGTTGACTCATTATTCTACCTCCTGAAGTCAGCTCTTGATTTTGTAATATGTTCACCTTTCATCTTCTGCTCACAGCTGTATTTTTATATTTTGTAAAAATTTTATATAATTTATAAATACATATTTTTATATTTATATTTTATGGGATTTTTTTTTCAGTAACAGTTATCTTGTTGGTAGTTTTGTGTCAAATATTTGGTGTGCAGTTGCAGAAGGCCCTTAYTACCATAGCCTTCCCTAGCTCTATTTTTCAGAAAAAAATCTGTAATACTGGTTAGAAAATATTCCTGCTATTAACATTGGAAGTAGTAGCCTTCCCTTTCTCAAGACAACTGGGAAATTTTGGACTATTATTAGAATTTTCAAAGRAAATGTACCATATTTAGTATGGTACATTCCTGTGATTTTTAGTATAAAAAAATATTTAAATCTCTTTCAACCCYCTTTTTTATAGACTCCACTATAAAAATTCCAGAAGTCTGCTTTTGTTATTATTTTGTTTAGTTCTTTTTTAGGCTTTAATTTTCCTCTTTGAGAAGAAGAACACCATCAGAAACACTAAAGTAACAGATGGTGGGTTACCAGATCAATTACTGGTATTCTCRGTTCAGTAACTCTAACTAAAGAGAAAGGTCTTGAAATTCCTCCATCYACTTATCCTTAAATGACTGATCATACAAGATCTTCAGTCCCCTGAAAGCAGACTCGTGTTYCAGTACTTCCTCATAATGGTAGATGTGGCATTGCAGAAAAGTAGCTAAGAAACCTTCTTGTGAACTTGAACAATGATGTCACCGTAAGAAGTAAATGTATCGTTTAGCAAGAGGGACCACATGTTTTTATACTGATTGTCCACAGCCATTACTGAAGTGATTTTTCTGCTTTGAAAAGCCTTCTTTGGTTTCAGTTTTGATTAAGTTCAAAACTGCAACCAGTTGTAGTTATGATTAAGGTATCTAGAGAAGGACTTCAGCACCACATATCTCAATTTCCACTTCAAACTCTTTATTCTTCCACACTAGTGAAAATTTTATTTAATGCGTTACAGGAATTATTAGCAATTAACCTAAACAGGCAGCAAAGCAATTTCAACAGTGCAATGTCTGGAACACATATGTTCCTCAAATACATCAAACAGATTACATGAYGGGAAATGGTCATTCACTGGAAAAAAATGGAAAGAGTTTTTCTCAAGGAAAAAAAGTCTCAGAAAGCCTTGAGAAAGGCCAGAGATAACATTAAGTATACACCAGGGAGATTTTCCAGACACAGCATTTATTATAYAAAGGGGTGAGAAGATTCAGAGATGGTATACCAATGATGAAGCAGAAGTTGAACAGAACAGGTCATAACCTTTCCTGAAAAGTGCTGAAACACRCAAAGTTTTCTGGGATAAAAGACTTCTGCTACTGAAAAAAATAACATTAATTTTAAATAATAAGAATGACCAGTATTTTACTCAGCTATAAAACTTCCTTAGTCAGAATAAAATTGCTTAGTATTATACATATTTTTTTAACCCTAAGTGTGTGTAGGTAAGATTTTGAAGTATGATGTGCTATACAATCCATGACCCAAAACATTAGAAAAGAGGGAGGAGTTATTTTCYTGTGGGGCAATCCCTAAATTCCTCTATGATTTATTAACTTTTCTAACTGCCCTGTAAACTCAAGAACTATGATGGCTTAGTGGTGAATCATTATTCTTTGATTATGTCTTCGTAGTTATAGTGAATGACATAAGCTCATTGTGATGCAGATTTGGAAATTATTCAGGGATGTTTTATCTTTTTTACTTATACTTTTTCTAAATATACAGATTCATTCTATAGTTATATTAAAGCACTCTGAGGCTTGCATTACCAACCCATTATAACACTTTTCAAGTGCCTGACAATACTTTGCTTCGCACTTTCTATCTTACACAAAGAAGATCACAGAGTATATTCTTAGGTGTCTCTCTCTGTGGAAGTGCCACACATTTTGTAGTGCGCCTTTCAACTGAGAATTCTGCAAAGTTACAAATTTCATTCCATTTGAACATGGACTTTTTTTCCCCAGAGTTTGATGTAGGAAGCAAATTGAAGAGACCTACTTGTTAGCAGAGAGAATTTAATGAAAAATTCAAGCACACTCAAGTCATGAATACAAGGTAATTTTACATAACTTGCGTGCGTAGTATATGTTTTAGGATGTTTTCTGTGACACATGAAAAGCTGAACTAGTTTTTCTRATTTGGCTGAACTGAAGGAAACCAGAGTCTTAAAATTAACGAGCCTCTGAAATAAAGTTGAAAAAGGGAGAGAGAAAAAATAGTCTAATGAAAATCTACATTTAACAGCATGTACTGTAGTAAGCTTGGCCAACATGTTTGAGATAGTAATRCAATATGTGGAACAAATTTCTTGTTACCATAAAAACTCAGGATGAGTATTCCTACTTTTAGTTTCATCTCATGATAGGAAATACCTGGATTTATGTTGATTTGAATTTTGAGATGTGAAAATTATCTACATGCCTTCAGGTGTATTTATCTTTCTGTAGACYTTTTGTTTTTTCTTCAAATTTTTCAACATTATCAGTACCTGCCATTTCTAATATTGGCAAGATTAATGACACCACAAGTGCAAGAAACCATGGAAAATCAACAGAGAAAACAAATCCTATGCAAATCCCAAACTGGTATAGATTAAACATCAGCAAACCCAAAATTCCTCCTGCGGATGTGTTGTAGCTTCCTAACCCCAGCCGTTGTGGCAAGAAAGAAAGACATTAAGGAAAAATATGCTTTGCCTTCCAGAGAAACAATGCATAATCTTTCATTTGRTAGATGTGAGGAAAAAGTATCACCAAATGTGTGCTAAAAGGAATCCTTTTTGCGACAAGTAATTCACCAAAACCGTACGCATGTTTGGGTTGGGTCATGTGTATCTAGGTGTGGGTGATAGGAAAATATAATGAGCTTTAAATTCCAACASCAGCTTCCCAGAATCTAAATGAAGATTGATATTTATAATATGCATAGTGATTTAATGTGCTGGAAGAAATTATTGTCACCTGTGATTGTTTCTCTCACCAGGCAGTAGCTGGGTAACAGCAGGCCAGCAATCAGTAAGAAAAATCCCAGGTTTACATAACAAGTAATTTTGATTTCTTTTGTGTTTTATCTGCAAATAAAACACATAGATTTGTTATGCAATTACTCAGCTGCTGTCTTCTGTGCCACTGTGCCAGTGTACTACACCCACTGTGCCACTGCCTATCTGTCCTATGACCTGAAAGCCTCTCAAATTCATGTGTGACAGTGGCAGTTTTGCTCATCACTCTGGAAATCGTACGTTTTATGTTAGGAGCATGAGGTTCACCTTTCCCAGGGACTGCAGGGCTGTGATTTTCTGACAGTGTTGCTCATGATGCTATTCCCAGTAATGGTGCAGAGTCCTGAGCAGCAGCAGCAGCAGCAGCAGCAGCAGCTGCAGCATGGAGCCTTCATGTGGTCAGAACACTGCAGGTGCCATGCTGGCAGCAGGGACCAGAGGAGCTCTGTGCCCACAGCACTCCAACGGGAAGCCCAGGGAATAAAACTGCAAGGGACTTGCTAAGGATTACAAGGCAAGTAAGATGCTCAATGCATCTCCACATAGAAATATCATAGGGAGAACAGGAATATTACRAACTCATTTGTGTTTTTACAGGTCACCAGTCATAGTTGTGCCTTAACTGCTGTCATATGCTAATCAAGCTCAAATGAGCTCTGCCAGGTAAGTGCTGATTAATGCAAAAGTGGCCTGGATTTTGGGCTTTATTKTTTGGTTTATAAATAAAATCCTATGCAATAAAAGGTAAATTATTTTGTAGAAAGACACTGCTGCCCAGGTCAAAGCCATCACTATAACCTGGTTATAAGGTATTTTACAGTCCAGGTCTTGCCAGGTTCCTGTGCCAGATGTTCTCTTCTGTTTCTGATGGTCGATTCAGAAGTAAACTCTCATAGTGAAAGGACACTTTGGCTCAGTTGTGGCGTTGCATGGAATAACAGCCATCAGCAGCTGGATTTCACTGGCGCTCATCAGGAAGCTGCTGTTTTGCTGGCTGAGTTGGGGGAACTATGTATGTGGATTCTCCCTGCCCCAGGCTGAGGTGAAGCAATTCCAATTAGCTCAGCCWTAGTGAAAGAATGCCAAGCTTATATAAATTCCTATGCATTGCCACAGACAAAGTAGCACACATGTGGACATTGCCCTGACACAGCTGATGTGCAAGAATGTGTTTGAGTCCTTCCTCTTTAGAATCAAATTGCTATTGTAATAGTTTTTTTAATTATGTTTAATTTTTCCTATAAAGAAAAGTGTTTCACCAGATTAATCTGATCCAGTTCCTCTTCCGGGCCGTTACCAAACCATCAGGAGATTTACAGGAATATCATCAGGGGCCTAAATGTCACTTAATTTCATTGTCATTTAACTTGACAGCCATTTAACTTGACTGTAAGCTAAGTACTTTACCATTTTCATCAAGGTCAGTTAAAGATGAGTATTTTGTTCTCAGGACCATAAAGAGTGAACTCTATTTCTGAGGGGCTGATATGTTATTGTTTTGTTCACAGCATCTGGAATTAGTAACATGAGGCAAAAATGGTTTTTATTTAAAAATGATACTCTAGTTAAGCATGGGTGGGAAAGGTCAAATGATCATACAACACAAATAAGAACAGTTTTTCAACTACATGCTTTTTTGTGAGCAAACTGGAAACAAACTTTTTTTTCAGACCAAATACACTTGGAATGGATTGCCCTTGRGAATACATTAATACTTGTAACAGCTTTACTGCTGGATCTAACATTGTGAAATGGAGTCACTGATAAAAATGGGGAATATCAAACATCTGCATTTAATTATGATTAGCACTAAAATAAAAAGGAATTTCATTTAATCTCCCAAAGCATCTCATCATTGTGAATAAARGAGGTTAGGAAGTTCACCACAGTTTTCACAGAGCTTTTTATACAGCCAATTGAACAAGAAATGTAAGACAAAGCTGGCAATCTACATAAGCATGAAAACACATGTTTTCATGTTTTCATAAATCCCTGCCCACATATTTAAAATAAATTAATATTTCTRTTAAATATATTCAATACACAAAGACAGTGATCAACTAATCTTTAGTCTAGGAATGTAGGAATTAGTTTAGGAATGTAAAGTTCTTCCCTTTCCATTTTCTCATTGATTTAARGGTTGTTGGAAAACTGAGTTTCCCTCTTGGGTCACTGCCCTGTGTGAACAAGAGCGGCTCAACACCACTTTGCAAACACTTACATATAAGTGACTCCTTCTGATTAGTGGGAAGAAGATTGCAAGTCAGAATAACTCATGTCTCACTAAGATGGCATGGTCGTGTATAGAAATAGAAGTCCACCRAAATAGCTTTGACATTAATTCATTTTCCTGTAATGTACAGGAATTCCAAASTTTTTAATGWTTTTTACATATGATGAGGAAATTAGGAAAGAGGCAAGATAGAGTGGGAGGAAGAAAGCATGCCAAGCTCCATACAGACCAAGGAACAGAATAAAATTTTGGAAAATGTATGTCATTCTTCTTTGAAGAGTGTAATCTTCAATATCTTCCTCTCAACTTCTGGAACTTCTGACACTTTACAGTCACTTGATGATTACAGGAACACTTACTTGTAGGCTGTTAAATGGCCTTGCTTTTTCCATTTAATCTTCTTCATCTTCAGTAGTTTCATGCATCRTGGCCTCTGCTACAAGCCAAAGAATGAGCATGGCTTTTTCCCAAACCAATCATTGAAATTCCTGAGCCACCCAAAGGGTTGGCTGTTTGGCAGGTCTAAGCTGTCCCTCTCCCAGGCAGCAGTAACCCRACATTGCCTTCTCTCCAGAGACAAAGATCTCACTTTCTAAAAGAGAAATGTGTGTATCTCAAGAATGATTTTTGCATTGGCTCCAAATGCACTAACATTTTCTGGGTCAAAAGCAAGCACAGTTTCCCTTTAATAGCATTGTGCAAAAAAGCAGGACCATCCAAACTCATCAGAGAAAACATGGATTCCCGAAGTATCTGGACTGGTTCCTAAGTTTCTGGTAATATTTTTTCACATGGGACATCTGCTTCTATTTGTGCATTTCCTCAGCTACTAAAGATAAAATTTGAATAGRGAGATTTTGGTGTTAAATTATAAGCAAGATGTGCTGAAACTGCCACAGCTCTTTTAATGGTAATGCTTCAGAGAGAGAGAAGTTGGGAGCAACTTGAAAGGATCAGCTTCCCACTGTGAGCATAATTTTGAGGTTTTGAATTTCCAATATATCAGAAGACAGTGCCAGTGYTGAAAATGCTGTTAAGTTTCTTAGCAGATCTTCTAATTTTGTCACAGTAATTATTTTCAAGGTGTTTTCCAAATGYGCCACTCTGGGGATCTGTATCTATGAACCCATTTCTGGGAAGATCTTTCACAAATTCCACACACAAACAGTAAAAACTAAAATGTGCTAAATTGTACTAGCTCTCTCTCTTTATACAAAAAACAGCAAGTTGGATCCCAAATTACTGTACCRTATGGTCCACCTTTCCAGACCTTTTGTTGCTCATAGCTAATATATGACTCTAAACAGTTACACGACATGATGCCTTTTGAAGTCTTGTGCCTGAGTCTGCAATTTTAATAGAATATACCAGTTCAAAGYTTTTATAGATATAAGGGATTTTCCTCAGCCTTCAAATGTTCTCTGAAAATCTGCTTTTCTTAAGCATTTAAAGTAAACACCTCAGAGACAAGTTTTGAGAAATGTGGAACCCATGAACATTTATTGCTTGGTCTTGGAATCTACAGATTAGCATGAGGTTTTAAAATGAGTCAGTGAGAGCCTAACTGTCTAGTATGGAAGGAGAGTTCAACAAATCTGGCCTGCTGCTTGTGGATGAGAGGCTGGACAGGACCTGGCAATGCGAACCCRCAGCCCCAGGAGCCWACTGCATCCTGAGCTGCATCCAGAGCAGTGTGGGCAGCAGGATTCTGCCCACATGAGACCCCACTTTTAGCACTGCATCCAGCACTGTGGTTCTCAGCACAAGACGTGGACCTCTTGGAGCAAGGGCAGAGAAGGTGCAGAAGATGAGAATGCYGGAGCCCTTCTGCAAGGACAGGTTGAGAAAGTTGGGGTTGTTCAGCCTGGAGAAGAGAAGGCTCCAGGGCGATCATAGAGCAGCCATCCAGTACCTGAAAGGAGGACAGAAAAGTTGAAGAGGGACTTTTTGCAGGGGCATGTAGTAATAGGGCAAGGAGGAGTRGCTTTAAACCCAAAGAGGGTGGATTTAAGTTGGATATTAAGAAGAAATTCTTTACTGAGAGGGTGATGAGGGAGTTAGATATTGCCTAGATAGGCTGTGGTTGTCTCATCCCTGGAAGTATTCAGGGCCAAGTTGGATGGAGTACCCTGGTCTAGCAAAAGTGTCCATGTCTGTGTGGGGGAATAGGAAATAGATGATCTTTAAAGTTCCTTCTAACCTAAACCACTCTATATTCCATGAATAGTCCTACTCAAGATCAAGCAACCATGACTGAACYGACATTTGAAAATTTCCAGATTCCAGAAATCAAAACAGCTTCCATCCTTTTAAAACATTCGAAGCTTTTAAAGACTTAAGCATAAGAAGCTGTGGATTCCCAGACCACAGCTATAAGGCCATTGAAATGTTAATTTGTTAATTTGGGATCACTGGGTTGTGGGACCATCCAGCTAAAGACAAGCGAACTTGGTGCTTAGTAGCACAACCACCATGCCAACATTCCCAAAATACTGCAAGAAATATGCCCAGTTCAATTGTCTAAATAAACAGAACGACTGCCTGCTTTCCACTGGAGTTCCATAGGAGTCTGAACACATTCCCACAAAATTGTTCCATTTCCACCAATAAATGTGTAATTAGAAAGAAAAATACTATGGTGAAAAATCCCCCACTTTTCATGTTTTCAAGTACATTTTTTAGTTCATTTTTCAAAAATGAAATCTCCTTATTATGAAACACCACAAAAGAGCAAGTGGTAAACCAGAAAGTAGTGATTGCCCTCAAAAACTATCCCAATTCAATGAAAAAACTAATTCACATCTTAACCACTCACTTATCTCCTCTGAATAAACAGGAAAAAAACTGTGGGGAAGAAGACTGACAAGATTATTCTTACACTTAWTATGTCTTTTAATAAATAAATCTTACCAGAATTTTCTCCTGTGTTTCATGCAGTGCATGRACTGGAGTCCTTGCAGTTATGTTGGAAGGTTTAGGAAGAAAGAGATGAAGTGGMAATCCATGAATGCAGATTAACACACCTCTGATTGAGAAAATAGTGTTGAACAAAAGGCAAGATTCACAGGCCATATTAGAGTTTGTGGTATGGCACATGCTAAATTGTAAAGCAGAGCAATGAGTTTCTTTGGCACTTTTTCAGGAGTTCCACAGAAGAAAGGCCAGCTACTTTCAATGCAGAGCAAAATGAGTCATTTATCACTGGAAGACCCACTTAATGCAAACARGATCTTGCAGAAACCTGGAAGGAGAGAGGATGTTACTGAAAGTATCAAAGCATCTGTCCTCTGTCAGGGTCTCCTGAAAAGACTTCTCAAGTACTAGCTCATTTTTCAAGGGTGGACCTCTTCTCAAGAGGCAAGAGTAAAAACACTTACCTGCGTGTGTGGGGAAATACGGAGTTTGGTGCTGGTTTGCCAGTGAAAAAGCACACCTGCAGACAAAGCCTGAGATCAACAAGTGAACTGGGCTTCAACTGCATCAGTGACTCTGTAACAAGGAGATTTTTTGCACTCTGAATATGTTACCAAGGAATCCATCTCCCCCTCTGCCCTCTCACAAGTCAACCCAGCATCTCCTTGCTGTCTTGCTGCTGAATACTACAGGTCAATATATCATAATTGGACCCTCACTCCTGTCCTGTACAAGGCTGTGGAACAGCATCAACCTTTCTTCTAAATGAATCCTGACTGTGGGGTCCCTCCATAACATCTTGAAGTTGGGTGAAATAATCAGCGTGTTCTTGGATCTGCACAAAGGGAATATTCCAGGACAAGACTATTATCCTAATTTTTAAGAAATGGAAAAGAGAAAGACAAAGGAACAACAGAAAAATGGAAGGGGAAAAGACTGAGGAAAAAAGAAAACAAACTAGCAAACAAACAAAAAAAGAAAAAGAAAAAAGAAAAAAGAAAAAAGAAAAAAGAAAAAAGAAAAAGAAAAAGAAAAAGAAAAAGAAAAAGAAAAAGAA